>KE505498.1:130171-144697 GCA_000441515.1 Elaeis oleifera
GGAGCCCTTGCACCCATAATTAAATACCCCAAAACATACCCAAGAGATGCCCTATATGAAAACAAAAGACCCTCTAATCAATGGACATGCCTAAATTGATCAAATCAAGATGGCACCCCATAATAACTATCAAAGAGATTCATAAGGGACTTGCACCCTTAATTTATATGATCCATAATCTTAGACATCCAATAATTGGAGTCTCATAAATCTTATTCATGTAGGTTATTAGTAGATAATTAAGTTAGAATTAACTTATCAAATAAGTAATCCCAATGAAAAGAGGAATTAGATCTAACCATGTGCTAGCAAGGTTACCATGAATCCAATGGGTTTCAAAAAACCCAATTGATACATCATAAGCTCAATTACTTATTCCAGACCTAATCCCTTTGTTGTGTAACCTCATAGGTTCAATTCTATCTGATAGTAAGATATATAATGATCTCTATCATCGTATCATTGAAACTCTTTTCAATGGGTCAGAATAATTCTACTCTAACTCAACAAGGATTGTCGATCCAGAACAACTCTAGTGAGCTCTCACAATCTACTAGTGACATCTAGTAGTATGTAGTGGCAATCCAGTAGAATCGAAATAAATCTCTAGGTATAGTTAACGTATGATTCAGTCTCTCTATCATGAGTCCCGACTAGATGACAGGTCATGGATAAATCGTCAAACCTCAACATCGATCATATGATAGATTCAATCAGCTTAAGTCCATATGTGATTCTATGAAAACTCTTTCCATCAATCACACTGCTATGGCCATAGACTTAAGGACTCAGCCTCCTAAATCCCATAGGACTACTCCCTTCTGCTAGAGTCGATAGATCCTATCTTGATGCACATCCCACTCCTACAGTGGATCAACTATCATCAACATTTACTACAAAAGTTTCTTGAGACCCATATTGATGTATCAGTCAAACTCCAGCAGTCTCACTGTGAGCAGTAGTATAATTTCAAGTCAAAAGATCAGTCATACAACTGCAGCATCGAAAAAGTCACAACGAGTGAGCAGACATCCATGTGATTTTTTGTGTTGGTCATGCTCAGTGCTAGTTGTTCTCTAACAACCACCTACACTATCGCTCTAGTGTCTCTACACTGCAGACTCAAGATCCATCTGTCCGAAGGAAGTGATCCGTACACTGGTCTATCTAGATCAATCATCATCTTCATAATAATTCTATGATCAGGAGCAACTAAGATTCAACCATCAATGACATATGTCTCAAATTCTCAACTCTTTGAGAATATGTGTCATCATCTTGTTAATCTCTTGGATGATTCATGGACATATAGATATGAATGATAATATAACTGTCTATAAGTACAAAATCATGTCATAGAAATATGAAATGTGTCAGTCAAGATTGGCTTCTAGGGCATACATCCAACATTCGTATCAATATATTTCATATTCTCTTTTATTCTTTCACGAAGAGTAAAATATTTAATACCAATATACTTGCAATGCTTGTACTCTTCATATTATTGGCAAATTTTACTATAGAATTATTATCACGGTATATCTTGATTGATCTAATAATAGAGTCAACATCTCTAAGTCTTATAATCGAATTCTATAACCATATAGCTTATGAGGAAGTCTCAAAATAAGTTATATACTCTACTTTCATAGTGAATATAGTGATAAGATCTTGTTTCGCACTCATCCAAGATATACTACCTTCTATAAATAGAAAGATATATCCCGTGGTAGAGTTCCTATTGTCGGTGCATCCAGTAAAATCTGAAAATGAATAGTCAGTAACTTCAAGATGATCAAACCATCCATATGTGAGAATGTATTTTTTGTACCCTATAGGTAATGCATGACTTTTTTTGTACCTTTCCAATGCTCCATTCTTGGATCATGTTGACAACATCTCAGTATCGATATAGCAAAAGCAATGTCTAAATGGATACAAACTTGGGCATAATTTAAACTTTCAATAACAGATGCATAGGGTATGGATCTCATTTTCTCTCTTTCGATTTCATTTCTTGGATATTAAAGTTTGTTAAGTTTATCACCTTTTATAATAGGAGCATATCTACGGAAATATTTTTTCATCCCAAATCTTTCTAATACTCTAGAGATGTAAGTCTTTTGAGATAGTTCAAATAACCTTAAGGATCTATCTCTATGAATCTCAAAGTCAATCAATAACATAAGCGACTTCATCCATAGCTTTCATCTCAAAATTTTGGGATAAAAATTGTTTGATTTTCTTAAGCAGATCAAGATCACTACTGATAAGCAGAATATCATTTACATATGATATTAAAGTTATGAACTTGCTCCCATTAAGCTTCAGCTAAATACATTGATTAATAGTATTTCTTCAAATCCAAAGGAAGTGGCCATCTCATTAAATTTGAGATATCACTATCTAAAAGTCTGTTTAAGCTATAAATGAATTCTTTAATATGCAAATCATGTTCTCTAATTTACTAACAACAAAACCTTTAGATTGTTCTATATAGACCTCTTCCTCTAGATCACTATTGAGGAAGGCCATTTAATGCAGCTCTAAATCAAAATAAGCTACTTAGGCTATAACAATCCTAAAAGAGTCCTTCAAAGAAATAGGAGAATTGGTCTCCTTAAAGTCAATGCCCTCTTTTTGTGTAAATCCCTTTGCCACAAGTCTGGCTTTATATTGTTCAATCTTACCATTGAAATTTCTTTTAGTCTTAAAGATCTATTTACAACCTATTGGTCGCATACCTTCAAATAGGTCAACTAATTTTCAAACATAATTTTTATCCATAAAGCTCAACTCTTCTTTCATGGCATCCAACTATCATAAGTTCTCACCATTCATGGCTTGTAAGAACGTCTTAGTATCATCATCCTTTTCATCCATATCAGTCAAATATATTACATAATTTAAAGGTATAGCAGATTTTCTTATTCTAGTAGATCTCCAAAGAGTTATCCCTTAATCTGCTTATGGTGGTGGTTGGACAGTTGCTTTTTTGGTAATAGAAATCTCATTGGATAAATTTAATGAAGTGGTGGTCCCTTCTGAATGTTATCCTAAGTAATAACTATAAAAATCATCACTTCAGTTTGCCTTTCAAGTGCAAAATTTATTCCTATATTTTCTCAAAGATAATATCTCGAGGTTCTCCACTCCCACCAAACATGTCATGCTCTAGAAATCTTGCTTTGTTAGTTTTCATTATCTATGGTGTATGAGATGGATAATAAAATCTATATCCCATTGACCTCTTCGGATAACCAATGAAAAAAGCACTAGTAATTATGAGATCAAATGTCTTTTCGTATAAATTATACCTTGGCTTCAGCTGGACAACTCCATATACGCATATATTATAAACTAGATTTTTTATTAGTCCCTAACTCATGAGGAGTCTCTTGAACTGCTTTAGTAGAAATCTTATTTAAGATTTGTGTAGCTATCTTTATAGCCTCAACTCACAAGTAAATAGATAGAGTAGAATAACTTATCATAGCTTGAACCATTCTTTAAGCATCCTATTCCTTCTTTTAGCTACACCATTTTGATCTAGTATGTCAGGTATTGTATATTAAGGTATAATCCCTTGTTTTTCAGAAATTTTGCTAATGGTCTTGGCCTTTGTCCCATCTCAATATGTCTACCATAGTACTTGTCAACTTTATCGAATCTGACTATTTTAATCATTTTTTTGGTTATCTCTCTATCTCTATTTAAATTCTTAAAGACCTCAAATGTATCAGTCTTATCAAATAGAAAATATAGATATATATTATAAATAGTCATCAGTAAATATGACAAAATACTTTTCACCTACCAGACATGGGGAAAAAGATCTGCATACCTCAATGTGAATGATTTCTAAACTTTTCTCACTCTTTTTGACACTTTTTTTAGATATCTATATCTGCTTTGCCTTTATGTACTTAACACAGATCTTAAAATTAGTAAAGTTTAATAATCCTAAGATTCTATCCTTCACTAGCCTTTTAATCCTTTCTTCGGAGGTATCCCCCAACTTCTAATGCTATAACATAGAAGAGTTTTCAAAAGAATATGAAAACTAACTTCAAAATCTAAGACTATTCTATAATATCCAACTATCTTAATAAGTGAACGTATTTGATTTTCAGTGAGAATGGATCATTCGCTTTTAGTCAAAGGTCTTCTTAATAAGAAGCTTTGCAACTTGTTGGCAATATGCATAGATGCACTAGAGTCAATACCCCAAGTAGAATTAAGAACATTACTAAATTAGATTCCAACACACACAAGAGAGTAAAGGGTACGTTTCTTTTGTAGTCACTTTTCATACTGCATGCAATCACTTTTGATCCATTAAAAAAAAAATTTTCTATGCTACTATCAATCATTGTAGGAATTAATACTGTAAAAAATACATGCTCACATTACCATCAAATAATAGTATCAAATAAATTTTATCCGAAATAAATAAATTTTTAATATTTAACTTTGGTGGACAACCAGGTGCATCATTATGTCTCTCCTTTGGGTGAGTGCTATAATATACTAGTGGCTATACCCGTTTAGTAATATATCATATCACTAGTGAACCTAACAGGATATGCACATTAGGTATAAGCAAATACTATAACTTTGGGTATGAAAATATTACTCGATCCAAAATACAATTCTATCATTTTATCCATCTAAATCTCAAACATGAAGATGCTCTTTTGAGAGCGAATCAATACTTCAGTAGCTTAGGCGCAATTGTGATTATTACATCAATTAAATTTATGTACAATTATACTTTATAAAAAAATTTGTATTAAGAGTTCATGCTCACTTTGATGATTACACCGAAATAATCAAATAAAAACTTTCAATCCCTTATAAATAGTATCAATAAACTTTACATGCAAAACATGACAAGATATAATTATTGAAGAAAAAATTCGTTCGATTGCATCGGATGCCAGGAAGGTAGAATAGATTAGAATTAAAATTTTCATAATACTTATAAAATCTCACCTTAATTTGCAATGTAAAATAATCAAGATTGAAGAAACTCCTCGATCAATATGCTTCACAAAATTCGGATACGTAGATCCTCTACTTCGTGTGCATGCCAAACGCCGTAGGGGGAGGGATGAACTCTTCTTTGGAGAGGAAGGAGAGGAACCCTTAAGATCTGATCTCAAGGCTTTGGAGCAGCCCACACGCCACCACGCCAAGAGGAGGGAGGACGTCCAAGAAGAGAGAGAAGCCCAGGGAGAGCACATGCCCAAAAGAGAGGGGATGCCTACACCAAGAGGATTCTCCACACCAAGCCTAGGATTGATTCCTTCTTTTCTCTTCTCCACACCCTTTCTTATATAGGAAAGGGGTCCTAGATCAAATCAAACTCTTTTAGATGTAAGGATTATGACACTCCATGTTTAGATCAAATCCAAACTCAATAAAGCATAAGGATTCTTAATGCGAGTAGGAGAAGCATCTCCTTTCATTATGGCGCACGTCCCAGGGGAGGGAGCTATTTTCAGACCTTTCCAAACTACCTTGATCGGTCCATAAGGAAAGAGAATGTTTGAAAAAATGGTTAAGTGTATCAAATCAGATTTGGTTCAAATTTGGATCAATCCGAATATGATTCGAATCCAATTCGAATCAATTTTGAAAAGACTGCTGATCCTAATCCAATTAGGATTCTTGTCCAAGTTCAACTTGATAAATTAACTCAATTAAGCCTTAATAAAATTAAATCTAATTAAATTAGATTTGATCTAAAGTAATTAGGACTCAATCCACTCTCTCATAATCACTTGGATCATTGATTTGATTTAATTCATCCCCAAAATCAAGCCCGCACCTCATGCACAGTGCTAGCTAAACATAGTCAATGTTTAATTTTATATGACATATAACTTAATTTCAATCAAGTTAATTTAGGTGTTCAATCAAGCTTATACTTTCAAATCGAACATATAAATATCCGATCAATTCTTTCCTACATTGTTTGACTTTTATGCGTAACTCCATAGGTTTGAACACTAAGTTGGTAGCATAGGAACTCCTTCCTATACTAATCGAAGTGACCATCTAGCAATGATATCCGACGTCCGGATAGATCAAATATTATAAAGTAATATTCAAGAACTTCGAATATGGTTATCGTACAATTCATCCTTTTGACCCTAATGCTCAAGGTGACCTAGGATTTTAATTATCAACCCTGAACAGTCATCCACATAGTATTCAATCTTTCAAATCTATCACATGGATTATCCTTGCCAAAATTTTACTAAATTAAAATATAGTCATGTATTAACTCCTATAATTCGGATGGGTCAATGCCGTCTTGAACCACACACAGACTTTGCAAGTACTTAACTGTACCTAGTAGCCTTCCGTCACTGTATTAGAAATACAGATAGTCTGGTACCTAAGCACAGTGAGTTATTTACAAGTCACTATGGTGATCTCAGGTCTGAGAGATACTTATGTCCATATATTTTATGAGCTGCTCTTGATAGCAGAGTGCTTAGTAGGTGAATTACTTGTTCAGTAATGATGTACTCCTATATCTTATCTGTATGCCATATCAATATCTCTACACTTTTTGATTACGAAGACAACCAACCTATGTGACACACAACAATCTACACTCGATAAACATCATAGTCCTATTAATGACGTATCATTTGATCATGAATATATTTAAGAACTATTCGATAAATCTTTCTTTATCAATCATAATATAATTCTAAAGACTTCATCACAACATAAAAGTTCTAATAATGAAGATGTTCTCTTTATAATGAAAAAATCAAAATAATTTTATTCATTGAATAATAATTTAATTATTTATAATAAGTCAATTGACTTTAGAACATAATTTTCAACAACTCTCACTTAGACTAAAGCTAATCGAGGCAGTATCTTATACCCATTTTTTACTTATGATCATCGAACTCTTTGATCTCGAGAGCTTTACTGAAGGGATCGGTCAGGTTCTCTTTTTCATTAATCTTTTTCAGGTCGACATCACCTCGATCCATGATTTCACGGACAAGATGAAAGTGTCGCAAAATGTGTTTGGTTCTATGGTGCGACTTGGGCTCCTTTGCTTGCACTATGGCTCCAGTACTTTCATAAAATAGTAAATTAAACCATCAAAAGAGAAAATTACTTCAAGTTCAGTGATAAACTTCTTCAATCAAATAGCTTCTTTTGCAGCATTAGATGTCATAATATATTCCACTTTACATACTGAGTCAGCCACCATATGCTGCTTGAAATTCTTCCAACAAATTGCTCCTCCGTTCATGGTGAACACATAGCCTGACATATTTTTGCTGTCATCATGATCTGATTGAAAATTGAAATCAATATATCCTACAAATTTCAAATCAATATCTCCATAGATAAGTCATTAGTCTTTAGTATTTCTTAAATACTTAAGGATTATCTTCACAATCTTTCAATAGTTCTCTCTCGGATCAGATTGGTATCTACTCACTACTCCTAATGAATAGGCCATATCCGATCTCATACACGTCATGGCATACATGATAGATCCCACTGTGAAGATATATGAGATTCTACTCGTATGCTCTCTCTCTCTCCTGAGGGATTGTCGGACAATCTTTCTTGGAGAGAAAAATTTTTTGGTCTATCGATAGATAGCCCTTTTTGAAATTCTCCATGCTGAATCATTTCAGCATGGTATCGATGTAAGTGGATTGGGATAACCCAAGCAACCTTCTAAATCTATCTTTATAGATCTTCATTTCTAAGATGCAGGATGCTTCTCCCAAATCTTTCATGAAGAATTGTGATGATAGCCACAGCTTTACACTTTGCAAAGCTGGAATGTCATTTTCTATTAACAGTATATCATCCACATATAGTATAAAGAAGATAACTACAGAATCATTAGCCAACTTGTAGACACAAAGCTCTTCTCTGTTCCTAATGAAGCCATACATTTTGATCGTCTTATCAAAATGTATGTTCCAACTTCGAGATACTTGCTTTAGTCCATCGATAGATTTATTTAGCTTGTATACTTTAGATTCATCTAAGGATGTGAACCCTTCAGATTGTATCATATACACCTCTTCTTCCAGCTTCTCGTTAAGAAAATATTTTTGACATCCATTTATTAGATCTCAAAATCTAGGTGTGCCATTATCGTAAGTATAATTTGGATGGACTTGAGCATTGCTACAGGAGAGAATATCTCGTCATAGCCAATACTATAATGCTGACGGTATTTCTTAGCAATTAGACAGACTTTATATATCTCCACCTTCCCATCCGCTCCTCTTTTTCTCTTGAAAATTTATTTATACCTTATGGATTTAATCCCTTCAGATGGATCAACCAGTGTCCATACACCATTGATCTTCATGGATTCCATCTCGGATTTCATAGTATCAAGTTATTTTTGAGAGTCGGGCCTTTGCATAGCATCTATGTAAGTGATCGGATCTTCATCGTTCTCATCTAGTTCGACAGGATCACCATCTTAGATCAAGAAATCATAGTATTTATCTGATTGACACGGTACTCTACTGGATCTTCTTAATGGCACCTCTACAGGCTCTAGATTTAATTCTTCAATCAAATCAAATTCTGTATGTGTTGGTATTTCTACCTTACGAACTTTACTAAGTTCAATTTTAGTGGCATTAGTTTCTTTTCAAATTTTTTTTTCTAAAAAGACTGTCCTGTTACTGATGAACACCTTTTGTTCTTCAGCGAGGTAGAAGTAATACCCTTTAGTTTTCTGAAAGTACCCTACGAACAAGTATTTATCAGATCTAGATCCAAGCTTGTCTATCTTTAAATGCTTTACATAAGCCGGACATCTTCAAATCCTAAGGTATGAGAGCACTGGCTTACATCCTGACTATATCTTATATGGTGTTTATTTACAGACTTGCTCAAAATTTGTTAAGTACATAGCAGACAGTTCAAGAGCATATCTTCAAAAAAAATTGACAGAGTCGCAAAATCCATCATGAACCGAACCATGTCTAATAATGTTCCATTCCTCCTTTTTGATATCAGTTGTGGTGTTCCAGAAGAGATCCATTGTGAGAGAATTTTATTCTCTTCTAGATATGTTAGAAATTACTGATGAGGTATTTACTTCTTCAGTCTGATCAAAAGTTTTAATACTCTTTTAATCTATTTTCTACTTCACTACGAACTCGTTTGAATATTTTAAATAATTCAGATTTATATTTCATAAGATAGACGTACCCATACCTCGATAGATCGTCAGTAAATATAATGAAGTAATAATAACCTCCTCTGGTGCTTATATTTATAGGTCTATATACAGCGCTATGTACTAGGCTTAGAACATCACTGGCTCGCTCATTTTTTTCTTAAAAATGACTTGATCATCTTACTAAGTAGATAAAATTCACTGGTTGGGAATGATTCATAATCATTAATTTTAAGGATATCCTCCAGATAAACCTATCTATTCTGTTCTTGTTCACATGACCCAGCTTATAATGCCAAAGGTAGGTATTGCTAATATTATCTATTTTAGGATGTTTGTTTGATGTGTACATTACACCAACAGACTATGATAGTAAGTATATACCATATTTTAATTGTCCTAACATAATTTTAGTATCATTCATAATGATATCATAAAATTATTATTATTAAAATTTAAATCAAGTTTGGGCAAAAGGTCTACAGAGATGATATTCATTAGAAAGAAAGGACAATAATGATACTCATCTAACATGACACTACTAGACTCAAAGTAAGCTGCATAGTTTTAAAACTAGAATTGGAATAAGGCTTCTATCTCCAACGTTCAGAAATTGCTCGTCTTCTCTAAATTTTCTACTGACCTGCAGTCTCTATAATGAATTATAAATATTAATCAGACTTTTGATATCCAATACCCAGATAGTAGTATCATATGCAAAAAAATTACAAGAAGTTATCATACAAGTACCTTGCGAAGCAATTGATTGCTTGTTCTCTTATTCTTTAGTCTATTTGGGTCAAGAAAAGCAATATATGCAGGACAGTTCCTCTTCCAATGATCTAGCTTCTTACAGAAAAAGTATTCTGTCTAGCTCTTATAGACTTTTGATTTTTTGTCCTGCTTTGACTTTGGATCGGTGACACGACTCTTTTGCACCTTTTTCTTCTTTCCTCTCTTAAAGGAACAATGACCTATAGACGATCCTCCCACAACATGCACCGACTCCTTCTGAAATTGATGGTCCTTCTCGAATATCTGCAGCAATCCTAGCAAACCATGGTAGTTCACTGTAGGCTTGATCATTCTATAATAACTCAAAAAGGATAGGTAGAACTTCGATAGCGAGTTTAGGATAGTATCCTTGTCCAACTATTCATATAACAGAAAGTCAAGTTTGCTTAAGCATTTAATTTGCTCAATCATGTACAATACATGAACTGTGATTGACGCTCCTTCTCACACACGGACATTGAACACAGTGTGAGAGATTTTGTGTCTCTTAACACCTGAGGAGTGTCAAAGTCAATAATTGAGTCATCTCCTCAGGTTGCGCATCCTCGAACTTATGGCTAAGTTCGTTGTTCATGGCTACCCTCATGATGTAATGCACTGTAGTGCGATCACTGAGCCACTTCATATAAGTATCTCTCGCAGCATGGGGTGCATTGGCAATAAGTTCTTCGGGTGTGGGATCCGTAAGCACATACAGGATCTTTTCGTACTCCAGGATGATCTTAAGCTTTTGATACCAGCTATTGAAATTTGATCCGATAAGCTTGTCATTATCTAACAGCAATCGGAGCGATATTGTGTTGGCTATAACTGAAAAGAAATTAAAATCTATTAGTATATGAATTATTAAATTTAAGATATATACTTTAGTCTAAAGGTTCTCTCATTATTTGTATAAATTGGTAGCATCTACCTCCAATTCGAAGAATTACATTAATCCCTTAGTAGGTATTAGAATCCATATAGATTGTATTTGGGTTTGAGTGTGGCTCGGCCAACCCTAGTACATCCATGGGTAGGTTCTTAATCAATTATTTCATCAAATAATTTCTAACAATTAGATTTTACCCCAGACATCTCTTCAGTAGGCATGTGGCACTTCCACTGAAAATCTTGATTAGGTCCAACCATTAACATGACAACACCAAGTGTATCCAACAAACAAATGCTCAAGTCCGAGTGTGGCTTGGCCAACCTGATCATTGATCTGAAGGACACAACAAGGTGGTCATATGATGAATGATAATTTAATATCCAATAAACATCAGACATGTGGCACCTCCAATGCCTATTTAGATTATTGGATGCATTATTATGCACCTTAATAGGAGGTTATGAACTAATTATCTCCATAACTGTATCATTTTAAGAACCTAATAATTTAGAAGATTCGATAAAATAATTTGAGAATAAGAGAAGAGATTGACATGCGAGTCATAAATCCTTTCACTAACTTCATCGAGTCATGAAGAGAACTTAATACAAGCTGATCTAAAGATACCTAACTTAGTCACACTGATTTATCTTAATGACATCGATCAGCTCGAATCAATTAGTGACCTAATCAAAATATGATCTAGATAAGTAAGATTGGTAGGAGGGTCTGCCTCAGCTTGCCTTAGACACCATCATAATGGTCAGGTAAGCAAACTCCCAATTAAAAATCACTAATCGAATTGCCTTGTAAAATTGCCAAACTTATCTTAGACAACAATTGGTCGATTAGTTTTAATTCAATCAACCAAAAGATTTGGGCTAAACCTTTGAGCCACGACCATGATCCAATTGATATGATCAGAAATATGGACTAGATCAAGCTACAACTATTGAGATTGATCTAAAAAATTTTAATCTTATCTAATTTAATATTTGATTAGATATAATTAATTTTTTAATTAATTTATATTTATTTCTAACTCTAGGTCTAACCCAGTTAGATGGTCTGATTCGTGCTAATCCGTTATCCATTGATTTATGAGGTGTCTTAAGATCTTCAATTCTTAAATCTAGATCTTTTAAAATTTAATTCTAAATTAAGTATGTGAAACATATGTTTCAATTTGTAGAACTATTCTACTAAGTTTTATTTGAAGCATACCATATATTTTAAATCAAAAATTAATTTTAAATACTATGTTTAATAATTAAACATATATCAATTTCATGTATACATCATATGTATCATAGAAATTTAGATTTCTACATCATATGCAATCATACAATTCAGATCATAAAATCTAATTTTATATCTGAATTTATTTTGCTAAAATTATAATTAATCATAAATCACTTTAAATCTAATCTAAATATATTTATGATTAAATAATTTAAATTTTTTACTATTTTCATCATGAGATTTGATCATAATGGCATCCCTACACATCATAAGTGTACTCCATCGAATAAAAGAAAAGATCTTTAAACCCTACTTTAGTCTTATGATCGAACTGCTTGGTGATCCTCTCAATTTGAGTACTAGACTACTAAGATCTGAAATTTAATTTCAAAATAAATTATATTATGATATAAATTATCAAATAAACTAGGCATGCATATGAATATGATCATATCATACGTGTTATACATCTAATCCTATTAAATCATCGCATTAGATACATTATTTTAGATCTAAAATTAAATTTATATAGTACATAAATAATTGATTTAGATCTAAAATAATATAGAAATCTATTCCAAACATATATATAATTGCATAAAAAATTTTGGTTAGAGATGTGATCAAACATGTATCGATATTATGCTGAAATCAGATCTAAAATTTTATCAAATAAATTTAGATCTGAGCCTAATTCAAACTTTAATTCTCTAATTAAATTATATTATAAAAAATTATTAAAATAGATTTAAATCTATGCATAATCAAGTATTAAATCAATATAAAAATCTGTACAAAAATTTTGCTAAAATAGATTTTCTGCAGTCTGGATTCAGAGGCTGATTTCGATTCAATACTTTGATCAAAACTAATAAAAATATACAAAAGATATCAGAAGAGACTAAGATTTAATCACACTAAAATTTTAGTTAAACTAGATCAAAAAATCAAAAAAATTCAAAATTTGATTATGCGATCATAACATATAGGACTGGCTCTGATACCAATTGAAGAAAAATTCATCCGATCGCATCGGATGCCAAAAAGATAGAGTAGATTAGCAATTAAAATTTTATAATATTTATAAAATTTACCTTGATTTATAGTAAAAGATAATTAAGATTAAAGAAGCTCCTCAATCAATATACTTTGCGAGATCCAGATGTACAGATCCTCTACTTCGCGTGCACGTCAAACGCTGTAGGAGAAATGGATGAACTCTTTCTTCTGAGAGAAAGGAGAGGAACCTTTGAGATTTGATCTCAAAGCTATGGAGCAGCCCACATGCCACCACACCAAGGAGAGAGAGGACACCCAAGAAGAGAGAGAAGCCCAGAGAGAGTACATGCCCAAAAGAGAGGGATGCCCACACCAAGAGGATTCTTCATGCCAAGCCTAGGATTGATTCCTTCTTTTCCTTCTCCACACCTCTCCTTATATAGACAAAGGGTCCTAGATCAAATCAAACTCCTTTAGGTGTAAGGATTAGGACTCTCCATGTTTGGATCAAATCCAAACTTCATAAAGCACAAGGATTCCTAATGCGAGTAGGAGAAGCGTCTCCTTTCATTATGGCGCACATTCAAGGGGAGGAGCTATTCTAGCCCCTTTCCAACCACCTTGGTTAGCTTATAAGGAGTGAGAATATTTGAAAAAAGTGGCTAAGTACATCACATTAGATTTGAATCAGATTTGGATCAATTCGAATCTGATTCGATTTCGATTCGAATCAATTTCAAAAAGACTGCTGATCATAATCTAATTAGGATTCTTGTCCAACTCCAACTTGATAAATTGACCCACTCAAGCCTTAATAAAATTAAGTCAAATTAGATTAGATCTAATCTAAAATAATTAAGACTCAATCCATTCTTCCATAATTGCTTGGATCATTGATTTGTTTAGTTCATCCTCGAAATCAAATTTGCACCTCAAATGTGCAGTGCTAGCTGAACATAGTCAATATTTAATTTATATGATCTATAACTTAATTCTCAATCAAATTAATCTATATATTCCATCAAATCTCATACTTTCAAATCAAACATATAAATATCCAGTCAATTTTTTTCTACATTGTTTGACTTTTGTGCATGACTCTATAGGTTCGAACACTAAGCTGGTAGTATAAAAATTCTTTTATACTAATCAAAGTGACCATCTAATTATGATACCCGACATCCAAATAGGTCGAATATTTGCAAAGTAATATTCAAGAACCTCGATATATGGTTATCGTATAATTCATCCCTTTGATCTTAATGCTCAAGGTGACCTAGGATTTTAACTGTCAATCCTGAAACAGTCATCCACATAGTATTTCAATTTTTCAAATCTTTTATATGGATTTTCTGATCAAGATTTTATTAAATTAAAATACAGTAATGCATTAACTCTTATAATTCGGAGAGAT
>KE505498.1:163534-174854 GCA_000441515.1 Elaeis oleifera
TTATATTCTATATATTATATTATATTAATATAAAATATTAATATAATATAATATTATAATATAATATAATATTATAATATAATATTATCACTTAAAGTCGTCCTATGATAAGGCAACTTATAGAGTCGCCCTACCATAGAGTGACTCATACTGTATATCCATGCTGACAGTAAGACTGCAGTAAGGTACTGAGTCAATATACAAAGTCGTTTTATGATAGGAGGGCTTTCTTTCGGACAGTAGTTTGATAAATATTTTGAAAAATATTATTTGATAATTTTTTAAAATAATATTAAATCGATAAATTTATCGGATTTGATCGGGAAGAAGAATTTATAAATCAAATTTCCTTTTTTTCACCCCTTTAAGAAAGAGTGCTACGTGTCAGATGGTATTGTGGTTTACTCCGCACCTCACCTATTTGCCACGTAGCCAACTGTAAGATATTTCCTCCAGTCCAGGTTGGATAAAATCCGAAGAGCCTCTTCCCGCCCTGTGAAATTGTCCCACCGCCTCCTCAAATTCTTATTTCGAAGCTCGAACTCTTCGCTGCCACGATGCCCATGGCCGGAACCAAGCGCTCTTCCCTTCCCCATTTCCATAGGTGATCCGTAAACCCTAAACACGCATAAGCGATGAACATAACTATTGCCACGGAACCCTAATTGTTGCCAAACGCCGCTTTTTGTCTGATTAAAGCCTTGATTGCACTGCTTTGCAGGAATTGCGAGGTCCAGATAGAAGGAAAGGGATCGTCTGTGAATCGAGCGAGAAAATCTTCTCATTTCTGTTTCTAATGATGCAAAAGTCAAAATTTCAGGCAGATCCTCGCTTACCTTTCTCAATCCTTTGATCCTATAAAAAAATATTGTTAAACTTTTTGAGTGGCTATTGGTTTGTGCAGTGGATGATAGAAGGAGATATACGCCACGGAAATCTGATGATAGTGGTATTGGCCTCTGTCTATCTTTCTTGTCAAAATCATTTTTTATCCTCTTTAGAAGTGAGATATAAAGGTTTAGCGACATGGACGCTAGTGTGATGATTTCATGATTTATTGATTGCAAGCATATCACCATGTAACCCCTACATCAGTTTTGGAACATATTTATAAAATTTCCTTTTTTAAATAAAATTATTGATGAATTGATGTTTTGTTGATTAAAGGTGGGGAACGTTCCTCTGGAGGGTCATTCTGTCTCGCTCCTGAATCCTAAAGACGTGGATAGCCGAAGCAAATCCCTGCTTCAGGTAATTTCTTTGGTACCAAAAATTTCTTGCTCTTAGCTTGTTGAGGAGCAGGGAATGTAAAGTTATAGGAGGTGATATTATTTTGAAATTGAGAAAATTCAGGTAGCTTGAATATCTGGTTACTTTCTAGCTGTTTGTGTTCAGTACAGGCACTTGAAGATTGACAAGAACATGCTATAATGGAGGCTGGTAAAGCCTCATGCATTTATTAACGGAATTGTCCATGTGATCAACAAAAAGATGTTAGGTTTGTGAGTGTACTATGGTAGTGTTTGGGACCAATCAATAGACGTTGTTTGGACTGATTCCGTGTCAAATTTCCTTCAGTTTTATATTTTTGTTATCGTGATCTGCAAAAAATCTTCTGCCAGAATGTGATTAATGAACCTTTTCCCTTAGCATTTCGTTGGTTCAAAGACATTCTTGTTCCTATTACTTGCAACTGATATTCTGAATTAGCAAACAATCTTTAAGAAATCTTGTGTCGACAGTTGTAGAAAACTGAGCCTACTTCATGAAGTTGGTTTTATTGGTTTACATATTTGCTTTAATTATCGTGGAGCCTTTCTTTTGTTAGCTTGATATGTTGCCGTAATTGATTTTCTGTATACATAATATTTGTTTATCACCCTCTCTTCAGAGTTTGATTAAATCTTTTTTTTTTGTTATTTTTGCATTCCAGGAAGTACTGAAGCTGTACATCAAAGAACTTCCTTCAATGAATTATGCTGCAAATACTGGAAAGAAATCTCAATTTCTTGAGAGATGTGTGTCCAATGGGTAAGGATATTTGTACTGTTGTCGATATGTACTCATATAAACACTGGTCATGACTCACCTGGATCTATTGTTGTCAGCTTTTCATATTATAATGATAAATGGTGATGATTTTTTGATACTTGCTATTCTAATGTTCATGTATTTCTGAATCTTTTCTAACATTCATATACTTCCGTTTCACGTTTCTGCAGAAAATATAGGACATTGATTTTGAAATCAGATTGTGTCAAAGGCCTTGGACAGGTAAGCTCTGTCCAAATTAATTTGGTTGGTTTGATCTTGGACTTTAGGTGCTTTACATGAGTCCATTTGTAGGTAGCTGTAGTGCATGTTCTATTTTGTAAAATTAGAAAAATCAGCTAACTAATCTAGAAGGGTTGCAAGGTCTGTTGATGTCACAAAGGATTTAGACTTGGGTTACCAGCTACTAGTTTAGGTGAAAGTAAGAACTATTTCTCTACATTCATTTAAAATCAATTTTGTTGAAAAACCTTCCTATATTGCCTGTTGACATAACAAATAATCTAGATTTGGATTACCGGCTACTAGTTTAGGTAAAACTAAGGAGTAAGGACTATTTATCTACATGACTATTTATCTGTATTGTCACTGCAGAAGATTAGATTTCTGTGGTGGAAAATCTACACAATCTAAGGTGTTAAGAATGATCGAAATTGATCATCAACCTGTGGTTATTATCCCACGTGTTCTTCCACCGAAAAAAGCACTTTACTTTGGAATATTGTTAATTCCCTTATTTTATTGAGTTTCAAAGCTTGTGGCTTGAATCATAAGGTAAGACATGCTTAATACATATCAGACCATATCATATTGGATCCAGAATTGGGGTCTACATATAACCAATGCACATACACTCACACACCCTAGAGTTTGGTAGATTGGGTTGTTTTAAGGGAGTGAATCAGTGGCTGAACTTAATTATTTGAACTAGTTGAATACTGCCTCCCCTTGGTGTGGAGTTAGGTCTAGGTCTCATCTTGGTCTAAATTGGGTCAGTCTTGGGTAACATTTTGTTTGACCTGGGCAACTTGCTACCGCAACAATACCACTTGGCATTCTAGTTAAACAAAATTGTTGGGGAAGGTTTGCAGAAACCAATTATCATTTTATCTTGATTTTTTATTTTTATTTTTATTTTTATTTTTTGTGGGTGAGGGGGAAACAACTTGATTGTGGGACATGGTGATACAGCTTAGGGTGCACTCAGCAGATACTATAACCAACTGAACCATGCCAAACTTCCAAGAGCCAGTAGATTCGTGGGTGAAGACTTCAATAAGCAACTATTTGGTTTCCTGTTAAGTAATTTGCAAAATTAAGTAAGAATTTTCTAATTTGGAGTTGATTGTGATCCCTAGTTGCATGCTGACTCGAACTGATTTGGATGGAAGGTGGAGATCATGGATTAACTCTTGCACCAATTCTTCTTTCCGCTTACCAGTGGCAAATATAGAACTTCTGTTGATGGACATATCCTTTACTGGTTTCCATTTTCATTTTGTGAGCAACATGCTCTTCTTTGTTAGTCTAGGACAAACATGCTATCAGCATTTCCCTTAATTTCGCATCACACCTGAAATAGATACGACACTTGCTGTGAGCATTGTCATAAGTAAACTTGTGAGAGTTGATATGAATAATGGTAGTTATTTGTACATTTATTTGATCTTTGCTACATTTCTTTCTTCATGTTGTTGACCTTGAGGTTTTTTGGTTCTCTTTTCTTCTACTCTATTTTGAATTTAATGATGAATGGGTTAAATAGGAGAAAAGGAACTTAGTCACCTAGAGAACAAGATAAACCTGAGTTTTGATGCTTGTTACATTTTGGGCTAAAGATAATGCATTCTAATGCAGTTTCTCTTGGAATGTTGAAGGTTCAAAGTGCTACCGTATGGTAAGTTATGAAGTCAGTTCTAAACACATCATGCAGGTGGGTGGTTGGATAGAGAACAAGACTAGAACTTGGCTTCTCTAGTAAATTGCAGTTTTTGACAAGAACATACTTGAATTAGAAGACAGTAGTGGTGCAAAAGATGCGGTAAAAGAGGGTTGAGAATTGAGATCAAAGTTTGAAATTCCATCCTGGATCCAGTGTTTGTCAGGGAATGCATATCATACAGCCTGGTGATTCAGTAATTCATTCGGTTGCCAAGTTTTTCCTCTTATTTGTTGTTTAGATTAAGGTTTTCTTAGGTCATAATTTAGGATTGATGGAGGTTTTTGAGTCCATAATTGGGTTTATGGTTCTGTTTCTGATGAGTCCATAGTGCCCATGATTTAGACTTCAGAGACCAACTGTACTTATTTGCCTGTCTTTTACTACAATTTTATGTGGGTCAGAGTGTCAGACAGCTGTAGAACCATTTTCCAAATCTTTGCGATATGACTTTGAATTTTTATCCTCTTGCTTTCATATGAGAGATCTGGTTCTTATGATCCAAATCTTTGCAATATGACTTGGAATTGTTCTACTGTTGGTTTCATATGAGACAGATTGTGGACTTCTCTTATAATTCAGAGAAATATAATGGATGTACTAAATTTGTCCCTATTTGGATTAACACCTGTCTCCTATGGATGCTGAATGCCTCGTTGAAGAAACTATAATGAAGAAACAGTTATTTGGTCGAAGTAGCATGTCAAGCTAATATGAAGAGCATAATGTTACATCTGAAATTCAAAATAACCTTTGATCAGGTACCACTTTCAGGTGATGCACATTAATTGAGTACTTATAGTCGACAGTAGAAACTAAACAGAAATATTTCTATAATTACATAAGAAAATCTGACAGAAAATTGCAGCGACAGCCTTTTCATTATCAATTTCACAAAATACTTGAACTTGTGTTTAGTATTCTGATATTTTCATCTGTAAATCCATCTTTTTTTGGTATAGGTGATTGCTGCAATTTCATATCAAATAATTCCTACTGACACACAATATGCTGAAATACCTCTCGCTGCTGTCAGTTCAAACAACCAAAGAAGGTATGGACCACAGTTTCTGCTTTATTCTTATAGCTGCATGTGATTTCTCTGTCTAAGTAATGTAGTACTTGTGATCTTCTGTAAAATAAGTTCAAGAAACTAACATGGCCACTTAATGGATAAGGTTTAAGTTCATTCAAGATTCAACTATTGATGGTTTTGTTACTGGAACACCTTCCAATGTTCAAAGGCACCATATTTTAGGCAGCCGATATCCATAGTTTCCTATGCAGTGTGTCAATGCAAACTGCAAGCAGCTGGGTCATATCTGTGACTCAGAGACAGGTTCTGGTATGGTAAATTCCCAAATTCAAGATAACCCATCAGATGGCTGTACATTGAAATATGGATATAGCTGTTATATTTTGAAAACACTTTGCCTTTAATATGAAAGTTGACCAGGAACATACATCAAACTAAGTGACTCCATAATGATGCAGCTACAAGTTTCTGACAGATTCATCAGATATCATAACCAAACATTATCATCTGCAAAGGCATAGCCTCATAATTATTTCTGTTTCTGTATAGTTAATAAGCTTCATATGTGATATTTTGCCCATGCCAATCACCGTCAAATGACACAGTGCACTTACTGCCATAGTTGAAATTGTGAGAAAAGCAACAGAATGTGAGATTATGAGTTTATCTGCTTCGGAAGAAAGAGGATGGCAGATCTTGACATTCAAATAGAAACTTCTGCACAGGTTCCATATCTGATACTAATCACCTGTTGAGGACACAAATATATCAAATTTGCCTATGGTTGGACCATTGAACAGAGAGTTTCACCAATAAGAAAGCAAGACAGTAATTTATACTCACTAAAGCATAATACATGGCTTGCTTATGTAAAAAACATGTAACATGTGTCATCTTCCTGATGATGATAATTGTGTACCCAAGTTATCACAGCAATGATGTTGATTCTAATGCATTTCTTAGATGTAAGTTGAGCAAAAACTGAAATTTGGGGACTTCTCCATGTAAAATATTTATTTCCAGGTTATTTACCAAGAAACTGACATATATTGATAAGAAATGCTCCACATGTTTTTCTCTTTTCTTTTACATCATAATATGTATGTATGTTTGTGCCAATTAGATATCTTTTTTCCTTCCATGTCATCATTGTGATTACTTAGCCCTCTGTGTTCAACTAATGCTGTTCCTGTCATCTAATTCACTAAGCAGTGAACAACAATCTTGTTGATGATGTTATTGTCCTTACATTTGCTCTTTTAGATACCCAAATAATACTGCAGTTCCTGATCTATGACCTTTGTGGTGGCTAAAGATACCAAATCTTCCTTTTTAAAAGTGCTTCTTTTCACATTTTAGAGATCTTCTCTGCTCAATAAACTTGTCTAATAAGCCACAAGTCCGTATAACTAACATTATTTTCTCCAGGGTATTGGTCAGCTCTTGTATAAGGAATTGAGTAAGAGGCTTCAGAGTGTGGGGATTTCAACATTTCTCTGCTGGGCAGATGAGGTATCTGAAGGATTTTGGCTCAAACAGGTAATTACATGGACCATAGAATATGTGGTTGTTTTTTGTGGGGACCTAGTCATAGTGTCATACATAATGTGTTCAATGTGTTCGTGCATTTGTACATGAGAGTTAATGAGTCAATGATCTGTTTTGGAATTTTACTCTATGACATCCACCTTGCAACCTTGGGTCAACATAAATATACAGAAAATACCTCATAAGAGATATAATATACTCTCATCTTATGCAATGGAAAGAATTTATGCTTCTGTTAGACCAAATATTTGCAAAAAGCAATTATAATTTCAGAAGGAAAACATCATAAAGCAGTCAAAGGAAGTTTAATTTAGTTTATTTATTTTTAAGATGCTTTGGACTTAAAATGTATTTTATGGATCTTAATTTCTTCTCTTTAAGTCTCTATTTGATGTGTATAAGATTTTCAAATAGGACATTCTTAAACTTAAGTGCCAGGACACATTAATTTAATAGCTTCTATGGTAACATTCTGGATTGAACTGTAATATGCAACTGAAAGTAAACTAGATTCAGTCAATGTGACATATTGAACTAATAAACAACTTCTGAACAAGAATACTCTTATTGCCGATTTGGAGCTGCAAATTCTCCATCACTGTTGTTCTGTACATATATATTTTCTTTTACTCAAGAAGTGTTCTTATGCTTTAAAATGCCAAAGTTTTCAGCCACGTAAAATCATGATGTTTCAATTTTATGGTTGATGGATGCATTGCAGGGTTTCATTTCAGTAGGAGAGGTGAATAGCAGAGGTAAAACTCGAAGGCTACCCATTAAAGCTGATATTAGGAGGGTGTTATGTTATCCTGGTGGTTCCACACTTATGGTTTCTCAAATTAAAAGGATCTTATGAATTTTGTCAACTCTTCAAAACATGTTAGTCTGGGCTCCTCTTCAAAGTCACACGCCAAGTCACCAAGTAATGCTCCTTCTGAAACTCCTGGACTTACAGAAATTAAGACAAGGGATACTTCAAAGTATGAATCTCTGAGCAACCTTGATATCGTTCCAGACAGCCACCAAATGAAAACTTCTCAGTTACAAAATTGATGAACCATGGTTGTTCCATAGATAGACAGAAAGCTGAAGGTATGTAATGATCTAGCTACACAAAGTGTGGTTTCTAGCCATTATCTTCTTTTTTTTTCCTTCCTATTTGGACATCCAGACATGTATAATATCTCCATATGGCCTTGACGGAATGAAGAAGTGGCAGGAGGAACAAGTTAGAGGACTTAACAGAAGGTCATGTTCGTGAAAGATTTTTAAGACACCAGAAATCACCTTCATAGATGAAGTCCACTATCTAGAAAGTAGCTATTGATTCACTGTGGCTTCTTCTCTTTCCTTTCACTTCTCCTTAACTTTCAAACTTTAGTAACTCTCATGTTTGGAGGAGATATTGTGGTTAGGATGATCAGCATCCGAACTGGGCTTTGCATCCTACTCCGTGGACATCAACAAAGGAGAGCATATATTGGAAGTTTGTTTGCACCATGCTAGACATACAATATTATGTCTCAAATCATTTTTCTCTAGTGACATATCTGGGATGCCTATTCTTGTTAGAGTTAGTTCCCTTGTAGGATTGTGTTTTGTATGTCTCTTTGGCTAATTTTGTCATTGAGATGAAAGTGCAACCCAAAACTTAAGCTAGTAGATAGATGGGCTCATAAGTGCATAAAACCAATGGAGTCCCTGACCTGTCCAATGTGGGACTAAACCTGAACACCCCCTCTCACATGTAGAGCTCTGGAGTGGAACCCAAAGAGGAGCAAGACATGATCAGTGAGTGGGAGCATGGAGGAATTGGTAGGCAAGAAGTATTGTGGGCTCCAATACGATGTCAAAGTCCAACACAAAGTTTAAGCTAGTAGGTGGATGGGCCTATGAGTGTATAAGGCCAACTAGAGTTGCTAACTTATCTAATGTGGGACTATTCCTTAGAAAACAACATTCCATTTCAAAAGTTATCATGTGGGACCTTCATTTAGACTTGTTGCAAGTCTAGAGGAATTTTGGAGGTTGTTGCTTGGTCACATAAGCTTGAGCTGCAATCAGTAAGGTAGATCTCCCTGCCAGCCAACTGGCCATACAGGTCAAACCAGCAGGCTCCACTTGCATAAATTTGTCCTGGCTAGTAATATAACACCAATTTTAGAGGCTTGATTCCAAGCTAACAACTAGTTATAATACTTGTTCAACCAGTCAATCCTTATATGAAGCCATCTCAGCTTGGAGTTATGTTCAATAGGTAACCCTCTATCTGAAGTGAAAAATGCTTGGATGTTGATCAATTGCACTTAGGGAGGGAGGAATCTGTTCCTGCTCCATTCTTCGTAATAAAAAGATGATCAATTGCATTTAGTTTCCTGATCTTATTGTAATGCAAGCTAACATATACTCCTTCAGCTAATTTTCTATGTACTACCCTTTTTTTTTTGAAGCTGGATACTTTAAGGAGCTCTAGTGTAAATACATCTATAAGCAACTGACATAATCAAAACATGGAGTTGATGGGGAATGTCAACTACAGATGCCCAAAACACACTTTCGATACACTTAGCCACATAGGGTGCTGCACTGTTCCCCTCTTTGTAAGCATGCATAATCAGGCAACATGAGCATTGCACAATGAGTCTCCAAGCATCTGCCAGTAGGGGATGATCGCCATATGGGAGCTTGGCCGTAGAAGTCAACCGGGAAATCACTGTCCTGGAGCCCCCTTCCAAAATCACTCTATCGGCCCTCAAGGTGGTGACAGCATACACCAAGCCCTCCTAAGCAGCCCTCAACTCAGCTTGAGGCACCTCTGTGTGCCAGCTTCATGGATGTGAAGATGCATGAGATTTGCATGAGGCTTGTATTAAATATGGGGGTTTACAAGATGCTGATTTAGGGGGAAAGCTTATTATTATAAATATAAATTAAAATAAAAATGTTTATCTAAAACCAAAATATATCTAGTTTTTGACTTGGGAAATCTATAAGCTTTATCTTTTACTAAAGGAGGAGAATAAGAAAACAAACAAAAAATATTTTGAATCAGTTTACTTGACAATGACTTGCAGAATTAGCTAGCAGTATTTTTTTTTCTTTCTAATGCTACATTACTTGTCTTTTACTCTTATAATGAAACATAACAAAAAAAGCTTATACAGTCATGTATGTACATGTCTTACAAAGGTCATACTAGTTCGGTGTTGACAAGTCTTTTACTATTACCACTAGTTCAGCATGTACATGTCTGTATTTTCAGGTGTTCCTCCTGATGCTGTTATGGTGCCAGCCTGTGCAAAATTGGTTGCTTTGAATAATGTGGGTTGCAATAGCAATGGAGCTGATTTAGGGCAGGCAGAAAATGAGTATGATACCAATGGTAGGTGTTCTCTTGGACAAGGGGTGAAGAGGCAGATCTGGGAAGCTACATTGTCTTCATTAAAGTCAAAGAGGATTAGAGGTGGTCATCTTATTGGCTGTTGCCAGGAATCAAATCAAGATATTGCTTGTGAGAGTTGCTCCTTAGGAAACTCTGGATGTGAGCAGTCAGTCAGGGCATTTCTAAAAGATTCTATATGTCATGCTGAAGGAAACAGAGTAGGTGATGTCAATGATGATCTGCTTTTAAAAGGAATTGTCCAACAGTCATGTTCATGAATATTGCTGATGATGCTAAAAAAGCATGCCTTACAAAGGTAATACTTGTTATTGCATTTTGTATGTTCATTTCTGTAAAACTTCATGGCTATGGAATTTTGGCTTATATATGCAATCTAACTCTCGGCATCAGTTTGACAGCCATACAATCTTGCTTATTTTGTGGTTGTCTTAACTCTTCAGTCATCTTGATAATTTTTTGCTTTATATGTATAAATGTTCCTATTACTCTATGAGAACTGGATATATGTTTTAAGTTAAAAAAGAAAATCAATATTGGAAGAAGGGGATTATAAACAGTCTAAACAGGTTATATGATAATTTTTAATGTGAGTGACAATGTTATCCATCTAAGTTATTCAAGATATTCATAATTAATCAGAACGCTAAATTGATAAAATATTTAAATGAATAGGGATATATTTGGGTATGGAAACTGTTAGGTATAAATACCCCCAGCCGAAGCTCGTATCGGGGGTGATCCTTCCGGGACTCTTCCAACTCCCGACTCCGGACAACATCCTTCCGGACTTCCCCAAAGGTCGAACTTTTGAATGTCCTCGACGCCTTATGCAAGTGTCGACCGAACTCCCCCGACGGACGAACTCCTACCACACCCTCCGGGCTTCTCCGACGATAAGCTTCTTCGGTCGCCTGTCGGGCTGCTCCAAATGCTCTCTGGGCTTAACTATCGGCCAACCTTCTACTCTGGTCAACCGTTCTCCGGACTTCTTCCAGATCTTTTTCAGTCGCGTTCGACTTTAGTCCGAACTTCTTTCAGAACTTCGTCTGTGGCCGAACTTTCCCTAACAGCAAATCTCTACGACGGTCGAACTCCCTTTAAGTTTCTACGGCGGTCGACCGCCTTCAAGACTTCATCCGAGCTCCTACGGGAGCCGGATTTCTGCCCCGAATTCTTATTGCAGGTAGACTTCATCCGAGCTCCTACGGGAGCCGGATCTCTGCCCGAATTCCTATTGCAGGTAGACTTCATCCGAGCTCCTATGGGAGCCGGACCTCTGCCCCGAATTCCTATTGCAGGTAGACTTCATCCGAGCTCCTACGGGAGTCGGACCTCTGCCCCG
>KE505498.1:179454-197665 GCA_000441515.1 Elaeis oleifera
CTTGCCGGAGCAACCCCAACTCCGGTTTAGACTTCTTTTGCAGGTCCCGACGGCGACCGCGGCACCCTCGACTCCAGTTTCTCCGACGCTGGCGGATTTTTGCACCAATAGAAACCGACACAGTGGTACTTTATAGAAAGCTTTATGGCCCCTGCTAAATTCATTGCTTGGATAGAGGACCATCAGTTATTGATCAAAAACTTGAGGAGCAACAAGAGTTGGGTAATGTCCCTTCTAGAAATTTTCAGGACACTAGGACATCTGGGAAGGATCTTGCTTCACATTTATTACAACTGGTTTGCAGTTCATATAAGTGGTGCTATTAAAGTGGAGGTGATCATATTTAATTATTGGTTACTACTTTTACTGTATATTTATATCATATTAGCAATTCGGGAAAAGAATGTGGAAAGAAAGAGGAAACTTGTAATAACATTAGGCCACTTCTTTTGGCTCCTCTGTCATATTTTACTGTGGATGTACTTCAGCTTTAAAATTTGATACGGATATGTGAGATCTTTTCCTGTTGGGTCATCCAATCTTCAATCTCTATATAAAGGTTGTTAAGAAATTACCTATTATCATAGGATCCTTTACTTTATTGATTATTTTATGCCACAACTGTGGAGATATGCATTATTGGTTGATAACATGCAGTTCGAGAGTTATTTTACAATACCAATTGGGAAATAACAGGAAAGAAATAGAAAAGTTCAAAGGACTGTTGGGTGAAAACTTTTTAACATGTTACTAGTGGTTATTGTTACCATTTCTTGCCATTTGACTCTTTAGCGATCTCATGACCGCCTATCCTCCTAACCCTCAAAAGTTTGCAAAGAAGAAAATGTGCTAGATATTATCGTTGAAATACATGGAATAAATCAAAATGCCATGGGTTCTTCATTGTTATACTGAAGCAGTAGTTTGTGCACAAGCTTGTGCCTTTCTCTTCCTTCTTCTGAAGAAAGGAAAGACGGATGTGTAAACAACCAAAAATCAGAAACATAGTTGAGGAGAATTTCTCGTGGTTATTTGAACCGAATACTTAACTGATTAACTAACAAAGCTGAATAAAGATTTCTGATGAAATTCGTCAGTAAATAATGGTCAAGTCATCTTCCTGCACCCTTTCAGGCAGTAGATTTCCCAAAAAAACTGCTTATGGGTAGTTGATCTTTTTGTGGCTTGAAGCATTCATTCTAGTTGTCTCTGTTAGGAACCTAAGATAAGTTCAATGCATGTTGGTCTTAGTTCTTCATTCTTCTCGTGTCATTCATTGGTTATGTTCTAAACAAATGGAGATGGAGCTATTTCCTACAGTAGACAATAAATAATTTAAAATAACTGTTTGGGGAAGTTATAGAATGATTGGCATTAGTTTGAACTTTGATGTTACAGTGGTTAATAAACAGTAGTAGTAATCCTAAGAGAGTGCAGTACAGAAGTGGTAATCCTTAAAGAGTGCAATATTCAAAAATTCTTTTTTTTGTGTCTCTAGTGCCTAAGGAATTTGAGGACATGATAATGCCATCGCACTTAAGGAAACAAGGTTAGGAAACTAGTGACTAATGGGTATAACAATCACACCTATTCCCTGTTCAATTATATTATTCATCAAGCACCTTCAATGTCTAGAAGCATTAATGACATGGATATACTTTAAAAGTCATAACTTTCTTTAAAATAGCTGCACATCATTTGTCTATTAATGATATATAATGCTTGCTGGTTATGCCAGATAGTTATAGAACTCGGAGGCACTGTAACCTGTGAAGGAAGTGCCTGTACACATGTTATAACTGGAAAAGCGAGAAGGACATTGAATTTCTGCACAGCTCTATGCTCTGGGTCAGTTTTACTCCATTATTTTAGACTTTTATTTGAAGTATTTAACCTAATTTGTTTTCCTGAGAGATTTTACCCTTTTATTTTATTTATTTTTTCATAAATGAAAGTTAAGGGTTTCCCTCTTTCTGTTATGTATTTTTCAGATTATCATGTATAGTCTCAAATTCTGTCCCGAAGATAAAACTTAAGGAGCATGTGTTGGACTGACGCTATCACATTGCTTATATGGTTTTTAAATGTTCTCCAATCATTAAATATTTTGGTGGTTTTATGTGTTTCAATGGATTATTAAATGGTTAAGCAACTGAATGAGACATCCAAAACACTAAAAGTCACTTTGTAATTTGTAAAACTAATTAGTTATTAATAGCAATGACTTAACTCGTCAGGCTGTATATCTTGATAACTATGTGCCTAAGTGGCCATTTAATCTGTTTAACCCTTCAAACCATTAACCATTACTTAGTCTGCAACCATCTGCTGTGTGTATTCATGGTAATATCTTTGCCTGATTTCTTTTTTGGCAAGATTTTGTTACAACCCAGCATTTTTGTACCTGAATTATGATTTCTCTTGGCCTCCCACACCCCCCCCCCCAATTCTTAATTCTCTTTGCTAAATTTTAGGATAAACGTATTCCATACTATGTATTTGTCATAGATTTAAACATAAGAGAAAGCCGGAGTTAAAAGAAAAAAAGAGAATAGAGAAAGTATCAGCCAGAGCTAAGCTTCTTTTCAGTTTCATTGTCAAAATCATTGTGCCATACTGAACAAGCAGCCAGCATTATGCCCCTTTATAAAGTCTAATTGGCCATTCACTTTCCAATCATGGTCCATTTAGGATAATGAAAGAAATGAGAACACCCCAAAAGTCCTGAATCAATGAATCTGCTACAATTATAGAGCAATATCACTTTCTAGGAACATGTATTCATATGTACTACTCATTAACCTTGATAATCATAGTGCCAACTAGACAGAAAAGCCATGCTTTTAGATGGAACAAAGCACAAATATTTGCTATTCTTTGTCTGACAAGCCTTACCAACATCCTTGTTACTTCCATATCTCAGTCCATAGAGCAGCTCATGGGTCAAACTTATACCATATCAACATCAACTGGGCAAGCTTTGTCTATAATCTACCATGGATTTCAGCGATCTGAGTTCTAAACCTTGTATATGATGTTATATAGTTAATAAGATCATCAATTCTTGTGTCTACCTGTAACATAACTTTCATAGTCTTTAGTAACAGTAGTAGGTTAACTATCTATGGTCCTCCAGCTCATGGTTCAAGGACAGATTGTGTGCATGCAGTATCGAGTCAGCTTGGATTTCTAACTCTTTTACAGGCCACTGATCCTAGATCAAGTCAACTCATACTTCTAAGTCTTTTACAAGCCACTGATTGTTGTTCCAGTGAGAACTGATGATACACATGACTGCCATATGTGGAAGCTGATGAAGTTGCATAGGAAATGGTTTTAGTTTGACCACAAATTGTATCTCGATGTATCTCAACTTCCTAGATAAAGTCTAGACCATATGTTAGTGCATTTTCTTGTTGTATACCATAGTCGGAGAGGCATCTATCTTCGAGGCCCTGATGGAATCCTGTCTGTATTTGTTCCCTCCATGCAAAGCTTGACATGTCTCAGGATTTTTCTCATGGAACAAGTGCTCCAAGCTTGATTTGCTGTAAATTCCTGCTGCATGATTTATAGAAATAATGCGATTGTAAATATTCTGACTGTTTAAATTGCTTACTACTGTTGCTTATCATGCCAAGCTTGAATTATGTCTCTAACTTCCTTGACAATATTGAAGAAATTTGAAAGTGATATGCATGTGCAGCACAAAAGTGATTTGAGATGATTTTTGGATGAACACATGATGGGAGAGAGCACATTATGCTGACTAGATTTGGACAAATGCAATGCATGCATTGATCTGAAACTTGTGATTATAAATGAAATGATATATTGGATTTTGATAAAGGGTAGTGATTTCTCATGGAGGTTTCTGGATTTTTATACTTCTTGGACTATTTAAGGAACAAGTAATTATTGTACCACCATTTTTGATAGGAGGAAAAAGGAATTAATTTTGCGTGCTTGTTAATGCATGTATAACTTTGTGGATTTGAATGATGATATGAAGAGGTTCTCATTCAAAAATTTCCATGACCCATGAGGGGTGTGCATGCACATTACTAAAAATGCTTTACAAAGGAACAAACTATAGAAGGACAACATCAATCAAAATAAGAATATGCAAAATTTTCACAAATTTCAACTTTTGTATCTTATGTGGGACTCATTCTTTAGGGTTGATGAAGAATTATTGGGGAAACAGTGGAGGGTAAAGAAATGGAATTTGGATATAGTCGACTCGTGGCTGTAAAAATTTTTAGTCCACTAAGCATGCACTAGGAGATGCTTCATGGATTTATCATGCCTGGTTTAATCCTAACAGATTTCACATGTTCCTGTATTTTCTGACAAATGGTCTTGGAATAATTTATCATGCAGCGCTTGGATAGTCTCTCCTAATTGGTTGAAAGAAAGCTTCAGGGAAAGAAGGTTCTTAGGTGAGTTAGTGCACTTTATTCTTGAAATGCATTAGTTATTCAAATACTTGTAGTTGGTGCATAGCTGTAAACTTTTACTAGAAGGGTCCTTGATTCAGTCTCCTCAGTGAAGGCATGATGCCTTGACCACCAAACTGAAGGGTTAAGATTTCACTGTGAAAGAAGCTTGTGGTTGCTATACATAATTTTTTCTTTTGCTTTTCTTGTAGGGGAATTGCAATTTGTTTTAGAAGATGAAGAATATCTGTTGAAATACAAGTCTGACCTGCGGGATGCAGTTATGAGAGCAAAAGCAAATCCCAATTCATTGCTCAGAGGATATCATGTCTGCATTGCAAAGCATATCCATCCCTCTTCTAATGTTTTGTCAATTGTCATCAAGTCAGCTGGTGGCAATGTGAGTATTATGGATCACAATACAAAAATGTCAATTCAGGTCCTATCTTGCATGTCTTTATACAGTTATGCATATACAGTGGTATAATGTGGGTAAGTAGCCCTGTAAAACAGGAGCTTAATAATATAAATTAGCTTACAAAGATTTATTATGCGGTTATGTTACAATTTTTTCCCTAGTGGGTATTATGGAGAAGAAATAACGTGCTTTAAGCCTAGCCTAGTGGTCAGAGAATGTCTAATTGATTCATAATATTAACAAAGATCTTGCTGCTAAAAGAAATAATTACTAGTTACCATGAAAGGAAGCCTGCCTTATTGGTTACATTGAAGTATTTATGACTATATATATAACCATGACCACCAAGGCACCGACCTTTCAAGATACAACTGTATCTTGACAATCATATCAACTTTAGTAGGGGGAAAAAGCAATGCTTTGAACTACTTGACAGAATGATGCGAACTTCATGATATATAATATTGACAACCAAATCTGGAGATATTTATTTCAAGTCAAAAAATATTCATGTCTGACAATTTTGTATAGGGGTTTTCTTACAATTCTATGTGAATTGATATGTGACATAATAGAGAGAGAGAGAAATACATGACATCAATTAGATTGCTTGAAAAGAGGAAAAGATTTGCTTAGTCTTGTTTGTGTATTGTTCTAGGGTCTTGTCATATTTGTGCAGGTTCAAGTCAAGATACTCAAGTGGGTTCATGTAAGAAGAATAGTCATGATTTTGGGGACAAAATGATATGGATGCATAAATATATATGCTATTAGAAACAACGATGGTTTACATTTAACAACACAAATTTTAGAAAAGAGTGTCTTTTTTTACTGTAGCAAAGAAAAGTCCACTCAAAAGGGGGAGAGAGCCTGCAGTCTAGACTGCATCTTGGGAGTTTGAAGACCATCCCATTTCAACCAAAAATACAAGGAGGTATCCAATCTTCCTTCTGGAAATCGAATCCCTTTCTGTCTTCTTTTCATCAAAACCAGCCAGCCAGAAATCTAAAGTGAAACCTGGTGCATTTTTTCTAACTATTTTCAAAAAGTGCATAGTTTCTCCTCTGAAAAGAACCTCTCCAGTCAGGAAAGGCATACTTAATTCTTTTTGACAGCATCGTGCTGGTGTTCCAAAACTTAGAAGAACTAGGATGCTAGGTTTGTTTAAAATATTTTTTCTTTGTGTGTTTTATAATGCCACTGATTGCATAATTTTCAAACAAATTACTAATATCAATGAACTAATAGAAAATCAGGAAAAGCATAATAATTGTTGAATTATTCATTATCACACAATGCGAGCCATAAGACCCGTAGAAACCACATCTGTAAATGCTGTATACCGAGTCTGTCTCGACGAGCATGGATCATTCTATTCTTTCGTTCTTCCTCAAATGAGTAGGACCAAACTAGACTGAGTGGATACATCCATGTTGATCCTGTCTTCTACACATGAATTTAATTAATAACTTGAATTAATTTTGAATAAAAACCATAACTAGTTTGCTTTCTCCCACATTCAGGACTATCTTTGTACATCCTGATTCAGCAATCATAAATATTAAGGTCCAGCTCCAGTGTTATTGTAATTGTCGTGAATTCCTTGTTCGTAACTTGATCCATTTAGCTCCAGTGAATTCCAATAATAAGGTCTAGCACTCAGGGCATCATAGGTTCATTTATATTCCAATATCGTTTCAGTTGTCTTTTTCTGCTTGGTAACTGGAATGTTCTAGTCAGGTTATTGCTTATACATCCTTAAGGTCAAATTAATAAGATGAGAATAAAATATTCCACTTCTATTTCCTTACGGTCTTAGTTTCGTATCTTTTGGATATTTTACCATTGGCCCTCAAAGTTAATCAACTCCTTAAGCGGTGCCCCTCTAGTGTGGTCTCCTGCAACCAAGACTCAAGCAAGAACCAGGCAAAGTAAGGGAGAAGATGCCAAGTCTCAAGTCTAATTTGTTGTTAACCTTAGTCATGTTCAGACAACCCTGGTAACCTTAGTCATGTTCAGTCAACGAAAACTAGTGAAAGGGATGATTTGTACAAATGGAGAACTTTACAGGATTTTATATAAATATAAAAGACAGGAATTGATATGCAAATATGGAAGTGGACTATCTGCAAAAAACCATATAAATTGAAGGCCTTGTTCTCATTCTTTTAGAACTTTCCTTCTAGTAGTAGCTAGCCTGTGCCTAGGTCATATAATACCCCATAAGCATTTCTCCCTTCATCAGACCAAGTCAAATGGTATTGGATATGCCTTCATTCATCTCTTCATTATTTTTGTACTATCTATTCACGATAGTGATGTATATCATGTACATCTTACTGTAGTTTTTTTTAATGTTAATTTTGGTAGGAGTCTAATTTACATTTACATTTCCATGAAAATTGCATACTGTTTTTACTCTTTTATTTCCCTATTATTTTCTAGGCCCTCATTCACTAAGGCTTTTCTCCACAATCCAAGTTTCAAGCACTGTATCATCTATAATAACATGCATCATTTTCTATCTTCCAAAATATCAGCAATAAATCCATTCATGCTAGAGTAAAGAGATATCTATGTAATGCTGACCCAGATTTAGTAGCTAGTTCATATTTTGTAGAAATCTTTAAATCAAAATGCTTCCATTTGATGTGAAGTTTCTGAAGCATATCTCTCTAGACGATGAAGAAACTCGCTTAACATTTTCTTGGTTACTTCCTGATCTGATTGAATCCATGGATAAACTAAACTTGAGCCAGAATGATTTATTTTTAGTTTCACCAACCTGGAGTAAGGCCCGTGCCCTATAAAATTGCTGCATATTTTTATTTATATCTAACTGAATTTACAGTCAGTGCATCTAGAAATGTGTATTGTGGCAAACAATCATGAATAGTTAGTTTAAATAAGCATGTTTGATCATTGGAGTGAGCATTTGCAGGTCATTCGTAGGCTGGGCAGCACTGAGGAGCCGTCAAAGGAAATCTTTTTGGCATGTGAAGAAGACATGGCAGAGGCTTTAGCCGCTGCAAGAAAGGGTATACGGACTTACAACAGTGATTGGTTAATGAACTGCATCATGAAACAGGAGCTTGATCTGAATGCCCCTCAGTTTGCTGAGTCCCTATAGGGTTGCAATGTGTCCTACCATGTGCTTCTTATGTCATCATATTTGAACTATAATATCCTAGTTGAACTGGTACAGGTTACTGTGTATATTTGGCCTTTTTTGTCTGCCAGGTGAAGTAGTCCTGCTTCATCAATCTGTTGCTTGCAACATACCAAGTTCTGATGTCTTACCCTATATTAGTCGGGCATGGTTTGCTATATCACCCCATACCGTCCGGTATGGGGCATAACATACCATACCGACCGTACCGCTTTATACCGATACTACCATATCGTACCAAACTGCATACTGATACTATAATAGGATTTTACCAGTATGGAGTTTGGTACCAAGACGGTGAATCTTAGTCAGGGGATTAGGTCTTTAACCTTGTTTTCACAAAAGGCTGTGAATCAATTTTTCAGAATGCTGAATATATATGGAAATGCAAGACTTCTGTCCCTTTTGGTTATAAGTCTGAACTTTTGAAGGCAGTGTTGGCTGTAAGAAGTGAGTCCAGCAGTTGCTGGATGGAATTTCTTTTGTTGCATATCATGAATTTCTTTGATATAAAGACTCTAATCACTCAGTGTAACAGGGAAAAGCTTACAGGAAACCCAGAACATTGGGAAAAAAAGTCTGAAGGATGTTATTTGGTTACATCTGCAACGATGGAAAATGAGAGTGATATTTTTTATTTACCATTCCTATTTTGCTTCCCATGCTTTCCTATAAGGCAGTTATGGGAGTTCGATTCTAGCATATTTTCAATATATTAGGTGGTATTGGGAGTTCTGCATTTAGACATTGCAGTGAATTTTGGCCAGCAGACCAGCACCTACATCACTGAAGTACTGTCATGGAAGTTCATGAAAATGCTATAATTAAGTTTTCTTTATATTTCTTTTTTCCTTTTGTGTATGTTCCAAATTCATAAGATAAAGGACCATGGATTCATCTTAGGTTGCTTCTTCCATAAACAGCATGAACCTCAAACAGAAACAATGTTGGAGTATTGATGATCATAAATAAAGTAATATGACACAATGTCTAATGATGATTTCGATTTTTTTTTTTATGTATGCATGCAAGTCAAGGAAAATGAATTCATTATTCTTGAGAGATTACATTTTCATAAGCTCAAAGGTGACAGTTGATGATCTTTAGACCTGGTGCAGGACTCCTGTGCCCATATTTCCAGGTAATTATCTTTTCCCTTTAGTAACAAACATGATCTTTTGGATCTTGAGCATTCATCTTCTTTGGAGCACTTTGTTGTCCCCTTATTCCTGTTTGAGTAGATGATCTGTGCTTGCTTCCACAGAACTTGTGACAGCTGCAGGTATTTTGGTCTAATGTCTTAATCTTTATGCAATGGAAGATGCTGACAATATTTTCTGACATCATAGTTCCCTTAAAACCTGACTTGTATTGCTCTATCAACGAACCTCTCTTTCTGAGGTCAAATTTGATTTGGTCCAAGTGCTGCATAGCTTGTAATTCAAGTGATTTTGGTCAAATTTTGGCATTCAAATATCTTATTTATCCATCTTCTTTATGTAGGCATTGGATTCCTTTTGCATGAATTTAATTATAATCTTATATAAGTGCCTGCCTAGTAAACTTGCTAGGCATACAATTCTGATGAGGATTGAGTATTTTGGGTGAATGATATGCATAATTCTACTATGACATCTCGCCATGCAATAAACTGAATGTGAAACAGGAAGAATAGCAATTTCATAATTGGAAACTCCCTTGGATATTCCTACTGCTCCAAACAACCCAATTGTAGAAAGGCTCAACAGCCACCGTTAAATGAATTGATTGCTTCCAAGTATAATTTTCTGCAATGCTTTAGGCCTTGATGGCGATTATCTAGGTCTAGGCGCTTGCCATTCAGACCCTGTTATTCTTTGAGGCATGGCTTCTTTGTCAACCTTACCTTGTGGTTGCTGATCTTGGTAGCAGTAAGCTGATTGCCAAAACTGATGGCCTCTTTATTAGACCTTGCAAGAATAGCTTTCTACAAGAATGCAAGGATCTTTTCTAGAACGCTATGTAGGTAGCCATGATTTGCAAGACCTTGTAGCCTACATACAAAATACTGAATTCTTTTATCCAGTAGTGAAGGGATGTGCTCAAACATGCAGATGTTTTGTTGAAATATGGATACCCCAATTTTGAACCAAAGCTGACCATAAGATTTGGATGAAATCTAACCTACCAAAGTGAACAAAGTTTTAAAACTGGTATATACTTGAGTATTTCTGTAAGTTTATAACAAGGCAACTTTACAAGACTCTCTGCTATACTTCACACAGGTCATAGTCATACTGTACAACCTCTTATCACCAACCACTCAAGCAAATTAGTGTTCCCTTGAAACATTAAGCACATTCCAAGCACTAATTAGCAGAAGCCAGAATACATCACTCCCTTTGACCTGCAATGACCAAACAAGATCCTAGTAAGTTGATATACTGTAATTTTTTTTAAAAATTATTATATATGACATTGGATTCAATAGCAAAAAGACAAATGTATGAATAGGAGACAGAACAATTAAAAGTAAATAAAAGTTAGCACGGAAAGATATAAGAAGAAGGTTGGACATACCAATCTTTATGCTCGCAGTAGCAGAGGAGGTGGTCAAAAAGACTAAAAGGGCGGCATAAGAGCTCCTTTCCCGCCTTTCCTCCATGTATCAAACCTTGGTGGTAAGAGAGGGACTCAAAGCTTCCATCCTCCAAATGGAAACACCAGCCGAATCCTGAAGAGAGCAAACACCAAAATAGATAGAATTCCCTCTAATTCCCGGAAAATCCCTCGCAGAGACCGATAGAGTCCGATTCTGAGCCAAGAACAGACCCCGATCACCCAAGCTTTTCATCGGAACAAGCTTCGGTAACCATCCGCTTAGATCGACCTTAAAACCTCAAATTTGCTCGTGTCGACGAAACCACCGGAGATGGCAGAGCTGTAGTACCTCCGGACCAGCAAAAGATCGCCGGCGGACTCCACCAGATAGGAGTTCATCACATGAAGGTCAAAAGATTGGATCAGGATAGGCGTCACGGTAGGCGGCGGGCCGATGTCGCAGACGGCGATCGATCCATTGTAATCCGTGGCGTAGAATCGTCCTTCGTAGCACAAAGTGCTGGTGAAATGGAATTCTGCAGACGATCCGTGATCACCCACTCGCCATCGCCGACATTAGCGAAAGCCAGTCGCTGTAAATTGTAGAAGGAGAGCATCACGGTGGAGAGACCCGAAAAGGAGGAGAAAGTGACGGCGGCGCTCGTGACCTGCACGTGATCCAATTCGCCTTCGACCAGCATCGCCAGGGGAGGAGATACGTGAGAGACTTGGTGAAGGGGTTCAGGAGACGGACGGCGGTGGTGGCTTTGTCTTGGAGGACCAGGAGGCCATCGGCGCAGCCGATGATCTTATGGTGGTCGAGCTCAGGGAGGCGGAGGCGGAGGGACTTACCGGTGGAGAGGTGGAGGAAGTGGCGGGAGTCGGCGGCGTCGCCGTCGGAGCAGAGCATGATCCAGGAGCGAGGGGGAGGGACATGGAAGGTGGGTTTCGGGGTCTGCGGTCGCCGAGCGCCACGCTTGCACACCGAGCGGAGGCCGATGTAGTCGACGACGTCGCCGGCGAGGAGGAAGACGGCGATCTCTTGTATGAGGTCGGTGCAAAGCATAGACCAGTCCAGTATCATGAGCTCTTTCATGTCTTGGTGCAGCAAGTGAGGTTTCTTCTTCATTGTGTTGGTATGGTTTTGGTAGAGTTATTATTTTCCTCTACAGCCAGTGGATTATTGCTTGGGTGATATATAGTGGCACCGAGTGAGTGGCTGGGAAAAAGATAGGGATGGGAAAGAAGAGGTGGTGGGGATTTGGTCGAAATCTATCTTGCTTAGAACCGGTTTGGCTCTGCCCCAGGTTTCTCGAGGTGGACGTGAGCTATCATTTTCGGGTCTCTTTGCCAAGATGCCAAGTGTACCAGGTGCGGCGCCTTTCTCTATAGTTCTCTCCCCACCTTAATAATTGTATGGATCAGATCCAGTGGACCCGTCCAAATCCTCTATTGTTTCATCTCAAATTATTTGAATGCAAGATGGTAATGTGGCGACTGGCGAGTGACTATTGGACTGTTCTATCGGATTTGGTTCGCGTTCAGCTGGATTTGGTTCATCTACTAATTAGATATTTCATAGAACTTACTGCTATTATAAAGTTGGGTTGATGATTTCATGTGATGCATATTATGTACATGCCAACATTTCATCCAAAGAACCTAATCCAAAAAAATTATTAAATTTTTTATCCTATATAAGTATTCAACATCGATCTAGTATATATTTGTGTTTGGGTTTGATGGATGATGGATGCATCTTATTGGTGCTTACAAGGTTTACATGCACATGTAAGAAATTATGTATGCCTAGCTATTCATAGATTTTATTTTATGTAACTTGATAAGAAAAAAAAATCATTTTTTATGGGTGCCTCTTATTTAGAGAATTGCAACCGATCATCCATTACATCATTATTCACTTAACCAACAAGATATAGGAATTAGAAAATATACCTCACTGAAACTCTTAAGGAAATAACAATTGGGCAAGCTAATGAATAGGTTGAAAGGAATTTAATTGCAATATATCTCACCAAAAGACTCCTTACTATCTTGATAAATTTATTAATGCACTAATAATTTCCGTTGTCGCTTCTCTCCAGATTCCTTCTGGATAGCCAGAAATGGAGGGGATGCCGTGTTATTGAAGGAGAGTTTTCTTTTCTTCTGGCTCCACACCACTTGGCATGCCTTGGAGGAGGGTGCCAGGGAACTTATCCTTTCCTGCTTTGTCCGCTATTGGTTCCTCTCTCTCTCCTCTCTGAGTGCGTGCCTGGCTATCCAACCGGTGGCCGCCATATGACGTTGTTAACTTTTTGGTCTTTTCACCAAACATCTTGTTCTCTTTCTCTACTAGCAATCAACTGTAGTGTCATAGTAACCGCCTTTGGTAGGCTATTGAACCAATCTGAATGATTGGCATCCCTCTTCACATTAGAGAGTTCCAACCCCGATGAGTCAGAATAATGAATATATTTAGTTGATGATTGGGATCAAAATCAAAATTAAATTGAGATGAATTAAAATAAAATTAAAATGGACCCACCGGCCTGTTATTGAAATTAGAATAAAAAATATGATTTGGATATTAAAAAAGAGTCAGAATTGAATTTTGAGGGATTGAAACACCTTCGTTCCCTCGTGGAATCGCAATAAAATAGAACTTGTTGCCATTGGAATAGGTCCGATTAGACTGTCGAGCTAGTTGATACGTTAGAAGGCTTGCCACGATAGTGCAGAGATCCCAAAAAGTTGGTCAGAGATCTTGATGTACCTTAAAAGATGGATGATAATGGTCGGATCTTTTTCGATGCTAAGGTCAATCCTAAAAAACCATAAATAAAGAAAGTATATTTTTTAGAGAGTGTCTGAGGGAGACTCTCCAATGTCTGAGTCAGATAATAGGAAATAGAAGAGGTTCTAAGTGAGAGGTAGAGAGTACGAGGAGTATATTGAGTACAGTCTCAAACCAACTTCACTTAACTTCTCTTAGCTGGATTTAGTTAAATTAACTTGGAGGATCCCCTTGGAGCCGCTTACATAAGCAAGGGTCGGAGCTCGCCGCAATGGAATTCTGAGATACGTAGGGTAGTTGTTTGAATAACTGTTTGTAGATCTGAAAGATATTATTTGAGTGATTCCCCCCCCCATCACACGATATTGGAGGCCGTTTCATCTTGTGGGCCAATTGTAATCGAGTAGAGAGAGATTTAGGCATCTCTGTATGCCTCTAGACTGATCATATGTCGAGAACTAGTTAGCTAAGATGAAGGCTTCGTGAAAAGCTTATGTAGAGTATGCGTCGAGCTGCTTGCAAGCTACTCCACTTTAAGTAGTTCGATTGATTTTTCGAGCCAAGCCCACATCGCAAGATACATGTTTGGAAGTCTTATGAGTCTATTTAAGTCTATGCATATTTTAATAATAATATTTTATTTATAATATATATATGTGTGTGTGTGCACGCGCGCGTATATTATGTAGACTAAGGCTTGAATTTGAGCTCCAGCATGGCTCAGTTGATATTTGACTTGAATTGAGTTGATCTTGAATATTATATTTTTTAATTAAGTTGAGTTCGAGTTTAAAATATTAAAGCTTAATCAATTTCAAATCGAATTTTAAGCTTGAGTATTTTGAATCAAGTTGAACTATAGTCTCTAGCTACTCAATTCGGTTCGATTCGATTATACTCCTAGTGAAAATAGTTTTGACAGTGATGATTAAAAAATATGAATTTTTTATTTTAAAAAAATTAAAATAAAGATTTTTTACTTTATTTTTTAGAATAATGAAAATGATTTTAAAAGTAAAAATAAAGAAGAGCAGCATCAAACGTATTTTCATCTTGATTTGTGTAATTTTATTTTAAAAAATAAAAAAAAGAATAAAGCCCCAAGTTTCCCATTGTTATTTGTTTATATCAGCAAAAAGTTTCATCCGTATTCTTACCAAAAAAATAAAAGTTTCATCTGTATGCCCCGTGTGTTGTCATACAGAGCGCGTGCATGCGGCAGCTTACTAATTCACAAGAAAGAAGTGGAACCACCAGCCAGCCTCCAGAGCTGATAGCTCACACACACCTTGTGATGACAGCGATGGTGGCTATTAGATTCAGATATTCATCTTAAACCTTTATTTTTTTTGAGGAAATTAACCCAATCGCCAGCATTCATGTTAGGCTTGTTTAAAATTCTATAACAGTAAATGTTTGGCTTCATGTCTTTGTAATTCCTAAATTATTTGCCATTGGAACATCGATGCGCCTCTCTCCTCTCCTTAGTGCTTGTGCTCGAGGGAGGGAGGGAGAGAGAGAGAGAGTGCTAATTATTGGTTGGACCGGGTCCATTGCTGAGCTGGTGGATCAGTCCAACCGCATAGCAATATATATAAATACATGTGTATTGTACGTTTTTCGAGTTTACCCGGTTTTGTGCATATGGTTTCGTGGTTGGACTGGTCCTGGCGGTGGAGCTGGTCGGCGATTTCACTGTTAATTGGAATCTCTTTTAGAAACGGAGGGAATTTCCCAGGGTTTGGTGTTGGTGAGACCCACCATATTGAGGGAGACATTCATCATTGAAAAGAAAATATTACTTTTAAGTCTCTCTTACAGATAAGGAATCATGTGCCACAACACTTCATTGGGAAGTCTATAGTAGTATATTTAATTTCAGTCATTTGATCATCTACAAAATTCCAAGCGTTATACATTAGAAAAATATATGTCAATTTAGAAATAATGCCCTCTCTTGCTCTAAGCACTCTCCTTGGAATATTTAATTGGTGAAATAATTACAGTCATTGGAACTTTCTTCTCCCCAAAACTTTCAACAAAATATGATGTTTTCGTGGTTCTGATTTTAATTCGGTGAAATACACATCTAACTGATTTTGTCGAGTTTCAAATGACCTTTCAAAGTAGTGACAGGATTATTTCCATGCAACCTTTTCGGCCCACTGAAATCTTCAGGTTCGTTGGAAGAGGATGAACTCTGTTCCTTTCGTATACTGGCATGCATGGGTGGTGCCAAAAGTCAAGGATGGTCTACGTAATCCTAAAGTTCTTTAGTTTGGCAAGGTGCACCGTATGAATGTGATGATCCAGTTTGTCGACAAACATGATGAGAGGATGGCAGACTCTTTGGTAAGATTGGCAGTAATTCTCCAAAATTGTCAAGTATGATTTGGTCAAGAGTTAGATGAGTTATTCGATTATATAGTCACCGTACTCCATGCTAAGCCTTGTATAGATGCTATAACCAAGGTTTAAAGTTGGGTGGGATGGAGGGTATTCTGACCAATCCATCCCATTTATACAGAAATCCGGATAGGTTTGAGGCTTTGAAATCCTTCTTTCAGAGGGAGAAGGAGAAAGATAAAAAAATAAAAAAATGAATAAAAAAAAAAATAGAAGAAAGAAGAAGAGGAAAGGAAGATAGAAAGAGACATAAGAAAAAAAAGAAATAAAAAAATAAATAAGAAAGCAAAAGATAAAGTATAAGAAGAAAAGTAGGTAAAAAAATAAAAGAAAAAAAAAGAAAGAAAGAAAGAAAAGAAAGAAAGAAGAGGGGGGGGGCAAGAGATCAGGGATATTTATTTGGATATAGGACTGGGATTATCACGGCTACGAGGTCGGACCACGATAAAAAATTAAAGTATTAGTGACGGCTATTAGCGACGGTATTTTTGCCGTCGCTAATAGTCTTTATTAGCGACGGCATTATCAAAGTAATATTTATGTTGCTAATAATATGTTTATCGATGGTTATTAGTAGTCGCATTTTTGCCGTTTCTAATAATAGTTTTTATCGACAAAATATCGCAACCAAAAAATAAACTATCACAAAAAAATTATTTATTAAAAAAATTATTTATTAAATTTATTAGTGATGACACTATTAGCAACGGATCTATCCATCGTAAAAAAAAAAAATTATTTATTAAACTTATCAGCGACGGTCAAAAGATTATTAGCGACATCGTTAATAATTATTAGCAACGGCACTATTAGTGATGGAATTCGCTATCGTAAAGAATATTTTTTTTATTTACTAAACTTATTAGCGACGGTAGAAAGAGTATTAGCGACAATAATACAGTTACTAATAATCATTAGCGATGGCACTATTAACGATGAAATTGCCATCATAAAAATAAATTTTTTATTTATTAAACTTATTAGCGATGATGAATAATTATCTTCACCATTCATTATCTAAATAATTATCATTAGAGTATCATCACAAAAGACCGTCTCGATCCGATAGCCCTAGCTATGTCAATCAATAAAATTTGATTTCGACGGTCACAAATGACCCTTTGATGATCTGATAGATGGAGACCACCAATGGATCCAAAACTGGCAACAATGATCTCGATGATATTTGTAGCAAACTATCAAATTTTACTTCAATCGGACATCATTATTATAGTCAATTTTATACGAGATGATTTGGACCGTTAATAAAAATGAGTGATCACAAGGCCAATGCGTCCGATTATAAGATGATTTTTTAGATAAATGATCTTTGCTACTACTTTGATCGTTTGTACGGTGGTGATCGTAAAATTCAAATTACGTGTATATGAACCATCATGTTAAGCAGATTTTATAAAAGCACAAGTATAATTACTTAAGGACTTTAAGAATGAGTATCAAGAGATATAATTTTGAATCGTTCATATATGTGTTATTTGAATTTTATGATCACCACCATATAAATGATCAAAGTAGTAACAAAGATCATTTATTTAAAAATCACCTTATAATCAGACGTCGTTTGGCCTTTTGATCACTCAATTTTTATTTAACGATCCAAATCATCATGTATTAAATTGATCATGATAATGATATCCGATTGAAGTAAAATTTTGATAGTGTGCTATACATATCATCAAGATCATCATTGCAAATTTTAGATCTATCGGTGGTCTCTATATATCAAATTATCACACGATTATTCATGACTGTTGAAATCAAATTTTAATAATCGACATACCTAAGACTATCGGATCGAGGTGATCTTTGTGATAATACTCTAATAATAATTATTTAGATAATAAACGGTGAAGATAGACTTTAAATTTAAATTATATCATATTCAAAAAAATAAAAAATTATAATTATAATAAATTAATTTTTTTTTAAAAATTGATTATAATTATGATTAAATTAATTAATTATCGATAGTTATTAGCGATAGTTAAATTTTCATTGCTAATAATTTGAAAAAATTATTAAAAATTATGAAATTTTTTTTAAAAGTGTTAGCAACGGCTCCATATTTTTAACGATAAACGTCACCATCGCTAATACTTTTACCGATAGCATTAGCGACTGAAACATTGCCATCGCTAATAATTTTTAAAAAAATCTTTCAAAAAATTATGAAAAATATTTTTTTTGATAAAAGTATTAGCGACGGTTCTCTTTTTTTAGCGATAGATTTTGCCGTCACTCATGTTTACTGACAGCATTAGCGACAGCCACTTTGTTGTCACTAATACTCTCTTATATTACCAAGCATGGGGGAAAAATTTGCTCTTGTGCTCTCCTCTCGCCGGCGTCCAAACCTGCCTTAACCCCCCCAACCCCCCTTT
>KE505498.1:197879-215452 GCA_000441515.1 Elaeis oleifera
CGCGCTCTCCTCTCACCGGCGTCCAAACCCCCTCAACCCCCACCCCACCTTTCCTCCCTCCCTGGCCCGTCCTCCGGCATCCCGCGGCCCTGAGCCCGCATCCCTCCATGCCTGCGGCCACCCTGACCCCATCGGCCCGACGTCGTCGGCCCGACCTAGCATCCTTCCCGCCACGGCCGCCCTAGCCCATCGACCACGACATCGCCGGCCGACCTGCAGCCCTACCCATCGCCCCGGCCCGTGGCCCCGCCCACCGGCCTAGCCCCATGGCCCCGACCCGCGCCGCCTTCCCACGACCCCATCCCCACACCCTTGTCTCTAGCATCCCATCTCCGAGCCGACATCCCATCCCTAACCGTCCTCTTGCCCCTCAGTCTCTATGTGCTAGCCTGCCTTTTATTGTGAGTATTAGCGACGGCATTAGCGACAGCTAATGTGGTCACTAAAGTTATTTTTATTAAATTATATTAATTAAATTTAATTATATATTAAAATTAATTAATTAAATATTAATTTAATTAGTTAGTTAGATATTTAACTAATTAATTAATTAGAAGCATGAGACTTGGATCTTGGCATGCAGAGCGCTCGAACCGAAGGAAGGTGCTGGGCAGCATTGCAGACACGGGGCCAGGACGTGTCCTATGTGCTCGGGCCTTGGGTCCCAGCTGGCGTCCAAGACATCCAGCCCCTGTGCACCCTACGTGCTCAAGCCGAGGGAAGGTGTCGGTCAGTATTACGAACATGAAACCGGGGCATGCCTTATGCGCTCGAGCCTCGGGTCCCAGCTTGCGTCCAAGGCATCCAGCCCTCACATGCCCTACGTGCTCAGGCCGATAAAAAGTGCCGGGCAGCATTGCAAACATGGGGTCGGGGTGTGCTCTACGCACTCGGACCTCAGATCCCAGCCGATGTATAGGGTAGCCAGTCCTCGCATAAGGACCGAGTGCATATTCTTTAGCATCCCATAATTAGATGTTAATTTAAATAATTAATTAGATATTGATTTTAAAAAAATTTACATTGCATAGAAGCATAGATCTGTCTTTTGATTAATATACATATTCTACTATATCCGTACATTTTTTGTATGGATAGAAGAATTATGTACATTGGTCAATTGATTATCCAGTATGGATAGTTTGAAAATACAAGTAATTCTATAGATCATTACAGTAATCAAACAGTATGCTGAGGATTCGAAAAAAATTTAGATAGTATTTTTTTTAGTTCTCCCCACACATCTTCAGTCATATGGGGATAACTAAGAAAAATACTGTCGAAATTTTTTTCGATCTTTGTTACGTATCATTTGATTACTGTAATTGACCTATAAATTAATATATTTCTGAATGGGATAGGACCTTCTATACCTATTAGTTGATGATAGGATATATTTACTATGTAAGCTATTTTGAATGATAAATAATTAATTAGCAGTTGCTTTATATTTATGTATATGCAGAATTCTTATATAGTGTGCCATGGGCCGTAGTTGGATGGACCGTCGAGTAGTCGACGAGATGATTTCTACTGAATATAGAGATGGTGTAGAGTACTTCTACGATTTTACTTTTGGGAATGCATCACTCTTACATTAAGGATGGGCTCGTTGCCTTTGTAACAGATGTGGCAATAGAAAAATATTTGATAGGGATACAATTACTGTCTATTTATATAAGAATGGATTTATGCCAACTGTAAGTATTGGTACCTGCATGGAGAGATGTGGGAGAAAGTTGTAAGGGTTAGAAGAGAGCAGGACGGAGACATAGATAGAATGGCAGACATAGTTATGGATGCGGCTGGTCCTGAATTTAATTAGGATGTGAAAGATGATCTAGAAGCTGGCAGTGGTGATTTTATCGTATGCCGAAAGATGTTGATGAACCATTATGGTCGGAATCTAAAATACACACTGTATTATCAGCTATATCAGAGTTATTGAATTTGAAGGTCGAGTTTAATATGATGGTCAATTGTTATGATAGGATAGTAGTAATAATAAAGAAGATACTACTCAAGGATGAGAGGCTTGTTGGGAGCTAATTCTATATTTCAAATAAAATGATAAAAGGGTTAGGCATGGGATACAAGAAAATAGATGCATGCCGTAATGATTGCATACTTTTCTACAAGGAGGACCAACTGAAGAGCTCATGTGACGTATACGGTGAAAGTCGATTTAAGCCGAAGCAAGAGGGTAGAAATCAGAAAGGTATACAATGTAAGGTTCTTCGATACCTTTCACTCACTTCTAGATTTTAGAGGCGCTACTTGTCCAAAAATACTGTCGGACAAATGAGATGACACAAAGAAAAAATTTGCAAGCACTCCGATATGATGAGTCATCCATCGGATAGTGAGGCATGGAAGTAATTTGATACTTGCCACCCTTTATTTGCTCAGAAATCATGCAATGTCTGACTGAATCTATCTACGGATGGCTTTACACCGTTCAATCATGCAGCAGTCCCTTATTCATATTGGCCAGTTTTTATTACCCATACAATCTTTCATCTGGAATGTGCATGAAAGAACATAACATCTTCTTACATTAGTCATTCTTGGACCACGACATCCTGATAGAAGTATTGATGCATATCTAAGACCTCTTATTGATGAGCTGAAATGCTTATGGTCCAATGGCATACGTATTTTGATGCATCGAAGAAGTAAATTTGTAATGAAGGCTGCATTGATGTAGATCATTAGCGATTTTTTTACTATGAGATACTGTCAAGATGGAGCACTCATGAGAAGCTTGGATATCCCTCTTGCATGGAGAATATAAAATCATTTTAGCTTAAGTATGGTCGTAAGCCCTGTTGGTTCGATTGTCATCATCAATTCCTTTTCGAGCATCATCCTTTCAAAAGCAGCAAGATAGTTTCAGGAGGAATAAGATAAAGAAGGACCATGCACCGCATGCCTCAGTGGTATGAAAGTGTTTTAGAGGGTATTCCAACTGGATGAAATCCAGTTTGGCATGCTATTGTCAAACAGAAGCCTCGGAAGTTCAGTAGAACTCATAACTGGATGAAGCGAAATATCTTTTGGGTATTACCGTACTAGTCTACCAATTTGATTCGTCATAACCTTGACATTATTGAGAAGAATGTATTCGATAATATTTTCTACACTGTTATGAATGTCAAGAGGAAGACGAAAGATAATCCCAAAGCTCGAACAGATATGAAGAACATATGCAAGCGTCCTCAATTAGAGCTGGTTGAGATATCATCTGAAAAATTTTTAAAGCCAAAAGCATCTTATGCCCTAATAAGAGAGCAGTTGAAGGACGTTTGTAAATGATGTAAAAGTCTTAAATTTTTACATGGTTATGCAAGTAATCTAGCGCGGTGCGTCAATGTCAAAGCTTGTAAATTCTATGAGCTAAAGGGCTATGATTACCATATCTTCATGCAACGATTACTCCCATTGGCTTGGCATGATCTCCTTTTCAACTTCATATGGAGTTTTTGATCGAGCTTAGCTTTTTCTTCAGAGATATTTATGCTACCGAACTATCCACCGCACATGTCCAGTTTTGAGGCTAGTAGTGTAGAGACCATATGCAAGTTGGAGAAGATATTTTTCCTAGCTTTTTCGACTTCATGGAGCATCTCGTGATTCATCTGATGTATGAAGTTAGGGTGGGGGACCAGTGCAGTGCAAGTGGATGTATCCATTTGAAAGATACATACACAGTTTGAAGAAGAAAGTGAAAAACAAGGTCTGAGTCAAAGATTTATTGTGGAGGCTTATATAATAGAAAATTTAAATTTCAGCTGACACTATTTTAACCCTAGTGTGCAGATAAAGCTGACTCAAGTGGATCGACATGATGATGATGGTGAAGGATCAGAGATGGAGATCTCAATATTTGCCTATTCTGCTCGTGAATTTGGGCATGGGGTTCGTCGGATATTGACTGATACTGAACTTCGACAGGTAGAGATATATATTTACTAAACTATGCGGAGGTGATCCATATATTGAGTAAGTATCTATTACAATCTCAACTCTTTAATCGCTTATCATCCTATACTTATCTTATGCATATATAAGCAATATTATGAGATGCTGAGATGGGACAATCCGATGATAAGCGAGGAAAAAATTTTCACTCAGCACTCATAGAACTTTGCAAATTAGTTCCATCAATTGATAACCGACCATTGTCATTTAATTTAATTTATTTTTAAATTTATTTTTTTATAATATGCAGGTTATGCAAGGCAATGAATCCATATCTAGGAATCTAAGACCATTAGGTTACAGGCCAACAAAGTACATGACATATTATAATGGCTGTAATGTAAATAGTTTCAAATTTCACACATAGCAATATGGAGAACATAAAAGTATAATGAATAGAAGTGCGTATATAAAGGGCAGTTGGTGGGCAGAGGCGGAGAGTGACTACTATGAAATCTTCGAAGAAGTGATCAAGTTGACCTATCCTTTAGGTGATAATAGTGTCATTCTATTTAAGTACCGATGGTTTCATACCAATAATTGTATGAAGGTTGATCCATGATACGGGTTTATTGAAATCAAATAGGGATCAAAAGCATATATCAATGACCCCTTCGTGCTAGCCCAACAAGCTGCTCAAGTGTATTATACTCCTTTTCCATCAAGGGAGAGAGGAAGGAAAGATTGGTAGGTGATATGTAAGGTTAAATCTTGAGCCGTTCATTACGCGCTCGAAGAAGAAAAAGAGCTTCAATTATCAGAATGCTTTTAGGATGATGAAACATTAGGATTTCATTGGTCTTCAATAGATGTCAGTTTGATGCTCTAGAAATTTCGTACATGATGGCCAACATAAGGAGGTAGATCCAACTGATTTTTTTTAAAAGACACTCCTATTCAAGAAGGAGAAGAAGAGGAAGAAGAAGAACCGGAAGAAGAGAAAGAGGTGGAAGAAGTGAAAGAAAGAAAGAAGCAGAAGAAGAAGAAGAATCAAAAGAAGAATCCGAAGGGTACCAGACATCATGTCTTTCAGAGGCTAAAGCATGCCAGCAGAGGATAGAGCTCTCAAAGAAAGAGCGATCATGCGGCCAGCTCGCAAGATTTTGCACCTCTCACACCCCTCGATAAACTCTAATACTTTAGATATTCTAGTTTATGTTATTTTGTCCTTTGCTAACTAATATAACATTCTTTATATTAGATGTTTTGCACTCAGATTTGGATGACAGGGGGTCACCAGTGACCCCACAGTCACATGCACCAGCGACCACTCTTAGACACAAAGGTGTGGTAAAGGATTTGCCCAGCTCGTGGCACCTTCGACTCGATTGGAGGATAGAGAGCTCATCCATATTTAGAGCCAGTCGTAAGTATTATATCTTTACTGAATATGTTTAAAATTTAGTCATTATAGAGTCTAACATTTATTGTTCAAAATCAATTTTACAATACATTTATAGAGAGCTCCATGCCTCGTGTGATTACTGGGATCATCCGATGATTGATATCGAGACCGATGAATGAGTTCTCTCATTGGCTATCGGGGGCTCGTGATGTAATCTGGGAGATGTTCCTGATAAGTCAAAAGTGTTTAATTTAATAATTCGTGGTAGGTTTGTATTCTAATTATTAATACATGCTTGCTTCTACTTGTAGGGGTATTACCGATTCTTATCTTCTCGGGATGAGAAGGTTGGCCATCTGATCTTCGAGCAGGTGGCCACACGTAGGTTTCAAGATGGGCTACACAGCCTACAGCAGTCCATCATCAAGCATTCCGATTTTCAGTCACCATCAGACTGAAAGTCCTACAGAGATCTTTGGATTTGACGGATGTATGGGAGGCCCTCTGCGATCGTTGGAGCAATGAGGAGTACGTCAATAGACGGTAGAGGGCCTGGTAGAATTGGGCCACCCAGCAGGATCCGATCAGACATACGGGCGGCTCTGTCGGTACACATGTTATGGTCGACAAACTGATAAAAATCTATACCAAAATTTTTCACTAGAATTGTAAAAACTCTTATATGTATACTTTAATCAATTTAATTTTATTATTTGCTTATTGCAGACACGACAGTTGGATCATCCACCAAGCCAGCTACAGTTATGGAAGGCCACACATCAGTCTAGGAGGACTGGTGATTATTTAGACTTTAGATCATGATAGACCATGATAAGAATTTCAAACTGTACTTATTATGTTGTTATAAGATCTGATATGTATATGAGAACTAATGTATTTCTGAACTGTATAGGCGGATTATGCAGAGTACGTCGTTGCATGGTACGGTGATGATTCATTCACTCAGCCCCTCTTTAACTTTGAGGGATGGCTCAAAGTCATCAGAGGGGTGAGTAGGAGCCGGGTCATAGGATTCGGCCATAGCTTCGACTCTCCAGCGGCTCGATATTCTTCGGCATCCTCACAGGTCTCGACATCCCAGACTTAAAGCGATGTACACATGGAGGAGGTCGTACAGAGGCTTTTGAGCCAGCGACCTCAGAGCTTCCGAAATACCGTCCGCGATATGATCGTGGAGATTCTTCGAGATCTACAGTTGTGCGACTAACTGGGCTTATTGTCTTAGCCATCACATCAGATAATTCTATTAGTAAACTTTTTTACTTGTTTTAAGTTTTCATATTTAGAAACTTTACATATTTAGGCTTGAGTCGAAGAAGAGGATATAGGGGCTAAAAATTCAATCTAACCATTCAATTGATGGACTGGAGATGTTTATAGTTCTGTATCATCGAATGAAATATGTAAAAATAATCTATTCAAGAATCGAAGGAGTATAGAACGGTACGCCTTCGTATTGAAAGATATGTCTCCATATCGAAACTTAATAATAATATTTTATTTTTTTCATTTCAGGATGCTGAGACATCCGGCACTCATCCACCAACTATTGGAGAGGAGCAGGAGGATGAGGAGGAGGACAACGAGGAGGATCTAGGCTGATTTTCTTTTGTTTGATGTATTATTTTTTTGATACTGCTTGTAAAATTATATAATTTATATTTTAATATAATATAATATAATTAGTTTTTTATTTGTAATTATCATATTATCTTTGGATTTTAACTATAACAGATGTTAGGAACCATAATTAATTGTAATTAATTAAAATATATTTAAAAAATATTATTATATTTTTTAAAAAAATAAAATTAACTATTACTAACAGTATTAGCGATGGCTTTAGCCATCGCTAATAACCAAATATTATTATAATTTTTTAAAAAATTAAATTAAATATCATTAATGGCAGTAACGACAACAAAGTCATCATTAATTTTTAAAAATTTATTTAAAATAATAAAATAAATAACGATGGACTTTAGCTATCGCTAATGCCGTCACTAATACCGTTATTAGTGATGGCTAGAATATCCATCGTTAATAAAGATAATTAGTGACTAGAATTTTTCGACTATCAATTAGTGATGGTAAATAACTATAAACTATCCACGTTAAGCAGATCTTACAAAAGTATAAGTATAATTACTTAAAGACTTTAAGAATGAGTATCAAGAGACATAATTTTGGATCGTTCGTATATGCATGATTTAAATTTAATGATTACTATCGTACAAATGGTCAAAGTAATAACAAAGATCATTCATCTAGAAAATCATCTTATAATCAGACGTCGTTTGGCATTTTGATCATTGATTATTATTTAACGATCTAAATCATCCCATACTAAATTGATAATAATAATAATATCCGATTGAAGTAAAATTTTGATAGTGTGTTATAAATATCATCGAGATCATCATTGTAAGTTTTTGAATCCATAGGTGATCTCTATCTATCAGATCATCATGCGATCGTTCGTGACCATCGAAATCAAATTTTAATAATCGACATACCTAGGGCTATTGGATCGAGACGATCTTTTATGATGATACTCTAACGGTAATTATTTAGATAATGAATAGTGAAGATAGACTTTAATTTAAATTATACCAATTAAAAAAAATAGAAAAAATTATAATTATAATAATTAAAATTTATAAAAATAGTTATAATTATAATTAATTAATTAATTATCGATAGTTATTAGTGGCGGCTAAATTTTTCATTGTTAATAATTTTGAAAAAAAATTAAAAATTATGAAAAAATATTTTTTCTGATAAAAGTATTAGCGACGCTCTATGTTTTTAGCGATGGATGTCACCGTCGCTAATACTTTTACCAATAGCATTAGCGACTGAAACATTACCGTCGCTAATAATTTAAAAAAAATCATTTAAAAAATTATGAAAAATATATTTTTTTGATAAAAGTATTAGCGACGATTCTCCTTTTCTAGCGATGGATTTTGCCGTCGCTAATGTTTTACCAACGGCATCAGCGACGGCCACTTTGTCGTCACTAATACTCCCACATATTACCAAGTGCGGGAGAAAAAATTTCGCTCGCATGCTCTCCTCTCACCGATGTCCAAACCCGCCTCAACCCCTAACCCCCTTTCCTCCATCCCCGCCCAGTCCCTCCCACCCCGTCCTTCTGGCATCTCGCAACCCCAGCGTGCTCTCCTCTCGCTGGCATCCAAACCCCTTCAACTCCCTTTCCTCCCTTCCCACCCCATCCAACCCTGTCCTGTCCCTCTAACATCCAGCGGCCTCGGTGTGCTCTCCTCTCGTCGGCATCCAAACCCCCCTCAACCCCCAATCCCCCCTTTCCTCCCTCCTCGCCCTGTCCCTCTTCATCCCATCCCTTCGACATCTTGCAGCCCCAATCCTGCATCCCTCCATGCTCGCGGCCACCCGACCCTGCCGACCTCGACATCGCCGGCCTGACCCGCATCCCTCTATGCTTGCAGCCGCCCAAACCTGCCGGCCTAGACGTCGTCGGCCGACCTCGCAGCCCTGCCCTGTTGCCCTAACCCACGGCCCTACCTCGTCGGCCTGACCCCATAGCCCCGATCCGCACCGCCTTCCGCAGCCCCATCCCGCACCTTCATCTTCGACGTCCCATCCCCGAGCCAACGTCCTGTCCTTAGCCATCCTCTCATCCCTCCGTCCCTGTGTGCCAGCCCACCTTCTATTGTAAGTATTAGCGACGGTATTAGTGATGGCTAATGCAGACACCAAAAATTATTTTTATTAAATTATATTAATTAAATTTAATTATATATTAAAATTAATTAATTAAATATTAATTTAATTAATTAATTAGATAATTAATTAATTAATTAATTAGAAGTATAGAACTTAGATCTCAGCATGCAGAGTGCTCGGACCGAAAGAAGGTGCCAGGCAGCATGGGAAACACGGGGCCAGGGCGTGCCCTACGTGCTTGGGCCTCGGGTCCCAGCTGCCATCCAAGACATCCAGCCCCCATGTGCCCTACACGGTCAGGCTGAGGGAAGGTATCGATCAGCATTGCGAACACAAAGGTGGGACATGCCCTGCGTGCTTAGGCCTTGAGTTCCAACTAGTATCCAAGGCATCTAGCCCTCGCACACCCTGCGCACTTAGGCCAATGGAAGGTGCCAGACAGCATTGCAAACATGGGAGGCCTGCCCTACATGCTTGGGCCTCGAGTCCCAGTCGGTGTCTAGGGTAGCCAGTCCTCACGCAAGGGCTGAGTGCATATGCTATGGCATCCCATAATTGGGTGTTAATTTAAGTAATTAATTAGGTATTTATTTTAAATAAATTTGCATTGCATGAGACCATAGACTTGTCTTTTGATTAATGTATATATTCTACTATATCTGTACATTTATATATTTTTGTATGAATAGAAGAATTATATACATTGGTCAATTGATTGTTCAGTATGAATAGTTTGGAAAATGAAGTAATTCTATAGGTATTACAGTAATCAAGTGATATGTTGAGGATTCGAAAAAATTTCAGACAGTATTTTTTTTAGTTCTCCTCGCACATTTTCAGCCATGTGGGAGAACTAAGAAAAATATTGTCAAAATTTTTTCGGCTCCTGTTGCATATCGTTTGATTACTGTAATTGATCTATAGAATTAATATATTTTTTGAATGGGATAGGATCTTCTATACCTATTAGTTGATGATAATATGCATTTACTATGTAAGTCATTTTGAATGATAAATAATTAATTAGTAGTTACTTTATATTTATGTATATGCAAAATTCTTAGATAATATGTCATGGACTGTAGTTGGACAGATCGTCGAGTAGTCGACGAGGTGATTTCTGCTGAATATAGAGAGGGTGTAGGATACTTCTATGATTTTACTTTAGAAAATGTAGCACTCTTACATCAAAGACGGACTCGTTGCCCTTGTTTCAAATGTGGCAATAGAGAAACATTTGATAGGGATACAATTACTATCTATTTATATAAGAGTGGATTTATACTCAACACGAGCATTGGTACCTGCATGGAGAGATGTAGGAAAAAGTTACAAGGATTAGAAGCGAGCAGGATAGGGACACAGATAGAATGGTAGACATGGTTATGAATGCGGCTGGTCCCGAATTTAACTGGGATGTGAAGGACGATACAAAAGCTGGCAGCAGTAATTTCTACCATATACCGAAAGATGTTGATGAACTACTGTGATCGAGATATGAAACACATATTGTATTATCAGCTATGTCAGAGTTGTTGAATTTGAAGGTCGAGTTTAATATGACGGTCAATTGTTATGATAGGATGATAGCAATAATAAAGAAGATGCTACCCAAAGATAAGAAGCTTGTTGAGAGCTAATTCTATGCTTCAAAGAAAATGATGAAAGGTTAGGCATGGGATATAAAAAGATAGATGCATGCTGTAATGATTGCATATTTTTTTATAAGGAGGACCAACTGAAGAACTCATGTGACATATGCGGTGAAAGCCGATTTAAGCCGAAGCAAGAGGGTAGAATCAGAAGGGCATACCATGTAAGGTTCTTCGATACCTTTCACTTACTCCTAGGCTTCAGAGGCTCTACTTGTCCAAGAGTACTACTGGATAAATGAGATGGCACAAAGAAGAGATTCGTAAGTACTTCGATATAATAAGTCATCCATTGGATAGTGAGGTATGAAAGTAATTTGATGCTTGTCACTTTTTATTTGCTCAGGAATCACGTAATGTCTGATTGGATCTATCTACAGATGGCTTTACACCGTTCAGTCATGTAGCGGCTCCTTATTTATGTTGGCCAGTCTTTATTACTCCATACAATCTTTCACCTAGAATGCATATGAAAAATATAATATTTTCTTACATTAGTCATTCCTGAGCCATGATATCCTGATAGAAGATTGATGTATATCTAAGGTCTCTTATTGATGAGCTGAAATTCTTATGGTCTGATGGTATATATACTTTTGATGTATCGAAGAAGCAAAATTTTATAATAAAGATTGCATTAATGTGGATCATTAGCGATTTTTCTGCTTTTGGGATGCTGTTAAGATAGAGCACTCATGGGAAGCTTGCATGTCTCTATTGCATGGAGAATATAAAATTATTTTAGCTTGAGCATAGTCGTTAGCCCTGCTGGTTCGATTGTCATCGTCAATTCCTTCTCCAGTATCATCCTTTTCAAAAACAGTGGGACAGTTTCAAGAGGAATAAGATAGAGAAGGACCATGCACCCCGCATCTCGATGAGATGGAAGTATTTTGGAGGGTATCCCAACTGGACGAAATTCAGTTTGACATGCTATTTGATAAGCAGAAGCCTCGGAGGTTCGGTAGAACTCATAACTAGGTAAAGTGAAGCATCTTCTAGGAATTACCGTACTGATCCATCAATTTGATCCGTCATAATCTTGACGTCATGCATATTGAGAAGAATGTATTCAATAATATTTTCTACACTGTTATGGATGCCAAGGATAAGATGAAGGACAATTCCAAGGCTCAAGCAGATATGAAGAACATATGCAAGCATTCTTAATTAGAGCTGGTTGAGGTGTCACCTGAGAAATTTTTGAAGCCAAAAGCATCTTATTCCTTAACAAGAGAGCAGTTGAAGGATGTTTGTAAATGGTGTAAAAATCTTAAATTTTCATCTGGTTATACAAGTAATTTAGCTCGATACGTCAATGTCAAAGATTACAGATTCTATAGACTAAAGAATCATAATTGCTATGTCTTCATATAACGATTACTCCCATTGGCTTGGTATGATCTTCTTTCCAACTCCATATGGAGTTTTTTATTGAGCTTAGCCTTTTCTTTAAAGGTATTTATGCTACCAAACTATCCACCGACCACATCTCTAATTTTGAGGATAGCAGTGTAGAGACCATATGCAAGTTGGAGAAGATATTTTCTCCTACCTTCTTCAACTCCATGAGCACCTTGTGTTCATCTGACGTATGAAGCCAGGGTGGGGGACCAATGTAGTACAAGTGGATGTATCCATTTGAAAGATATATGCACAGTCTCAAGAAAAAAATGAAAAACAAAGCCAAGTCGAGGGTTCTATTGTGGAGGCTTATATAATAGAAGAAATTTTAAATTTCAGTTGATACTATTTTAACCCCAATGTGCAGATAAAGCTGACTCAAGTGGATCAACATGATGATGAAGGTGAGGAATCAGAGGTGGAGATCTCAATATTTGCCTATTCTACTCGTGAATTTGGGCACGAAGTTCGTATATTGATTGATATGAAACTTCGACAGATAGAGACATATATTTTGCTAAACTGCATGAAAGTCGATCCATATGTTAAGTATTCATCACAATCTCAACTCTTTAATCACTTATCATCCTGTACTTATCTTATGCATGTATAGACAATATGATGAGATGCTGAGATGGGACAATTCGATGATAATCGAGAAAAAAATTTTTACTCGACTCTTACAAAAGTTTGTAAATTAGTTCTATCAATTGATAAGCGACCATTGTCATTTTATTTAATTTAATTTTCTCAATTTATTCTTTTGTAGTATGTAGGTCATGCAAAATAGCGAATCCATATCTAGAAATCGAAGACCATTAGGTTACAGGCTAACAAAGTACGTGATATGTTATAATGGCTGTAACGTAAATGGTTTCAAATTTCACATGCAGCAATATGAAGAAATAAAAGTATAATGAACAGTGATATGTGTATAAAGGGCAGTTGATGGGCAAGGGCGGAGAGTGACTACTATAGAATCTTCGAAGAAGTGATCAAGTTGACCTATCCCTTAGGTGATAATAGTGTCATTCTGTTTAAGTGCCAATGGTTTGATACCGACAATTGTATGAAGGTTGATCCATGATACGGGCTTATTGAAATCAAACATGGATCAAAAGCATATGTCAATGACCGCTTTGTGCTAGCCCAATAAGCTGTTCAAATGTATTATACTTCTTTTCCATCAAGAGAGAGAGGGAGAAAAGATTGGTGGGCTGTATATAAGGTTAAGTCTTGAGCCGTTTATTACACGCTCGAAGAAGAAGAAAAGCCTCAATTATCATAATGCTTTTAGGAGGATGAAACATTAGGGTTTCATTGGTCTTCAATAGATGTCGAGTTGGATGCTCCAAGAATTCTCATACATGATAACCAACATAAGGAGGTAGATCCAACTAATTTTGTTTTAAAGGACACTCCTATTCAAGGAAGGGAAGAAGTGGAAGAAGAAGGATCGGAAGAAGAGGAAGAGGTAGAAGAAGTGGAAGAAAAGAAAGAAGTGAAAGAAGAGGAAAATCGGAAGAAGAATCCGAAGGGTGCCAGACATCTGAAGAGGTCGATAAGTAGTGCTTAGTATAAAATCCTTAAATCATTTTAAATCTCAGATTGCCATCCATAATATATAATTAATTTGATGAATCTATTTATTTTATTTTCAAAGATTATATATCACATCTTCTAAAGGTCAAAGTCATGCCAGCAGAGGATAGAGCTCTCGAGGAGAGAGATATAATGCGGCCAGCTCGCAAGATTTTGCACCTCTCACACCCTATGGTAAACTCTAACACTTTAGATATTCTAGTTTATGTCATTTTATCCTTTACTAATTAATATAATATTTTTTTATATTAGATATTTTGCGCTCAGGTTCGGACGACAGGGGGTCATCAGTGACCCCAAAGTCACATGCACCAGCGACCGGCACCCAGACACAGAGGCGTGGTGGAGGACTCACCTGACTTGCGGCACCTTCGACTCGACTGGAGGATAGAGCGCTCATCCACATTCAGAGCCGATCATAAGTATTATATCTTTACTAAATATGTTTAAAATTTAGTCATTATAGAGTCTAATATTTATTGCTCAAAATTAATTTTACAGCATATTTACAGAGAGCTTCATGCCTCGTGTGATTATTGAGATCATCCGATGATTGATGCTAGGGCCAGTGAACGAGTTCTCTAGTTGGCCGTTGGGGCTCGTGATACAGCTTGGGAGATGTTCCTGGTAAGTCAAAGGTGTTTAATTTAATAATTCGCGATAGGTTTGCATTTTGTTTATTAATACACACTTGCTTCTACTTGCAGGGGTATTATCGATTCTTATCTCCTCAAGATGAGAAGGCTGGCCATCTGATCTTCGAGCAAGTGGCCACACATAAATTTTGAGATGGGCTACACAGCCTGCGACAGTCCATCGTCAAGCATTTTGATTTTCAGTCACCATCGGACTGAAAGTCCTACAGGGATCACTGGATGTAGCGGATGTATGGGAGGCCCACTGCGACCAGTAGAGTAGCGAAGAGTACATCAGTAGGTGGCAAAAGTTTAATAGAATCAGGCCACCTAGTAGGATCCAATCAGGCACACAGACGACTCCGTCGGTATGCATGTTGTGGTTGACAGACTAGTAAGAAATCTATACCAAAATCCTTTACTAGAACTATAAAAACTCTTATATATATATTTAATTAATTTAATTTTATTATTTATTTATTGTAGATACGGTAGCTAGGTCATTCACCGGCTAGCTGCAGTTGTGGGAGGCCACACACCAGTTTAGGAGGACTGATGGTTATTTAGATTCTAGATCGTGACAGATCACGATAAGAATTTCAAACTGTACTTATTAAATTGTTACAGGATCTGATTTGTATATTAGAACTAATGTATTTCTGAACTATGTAGGCAGATTATATGGAGTACATCGTTGCGCGGCACGACAATGATCCATCCACTTAGTCCCTCCTTGATCTTGAGGGATGGCTCAGGATCACCGAAGGGGTGAGTAGGAGCTAGGTTATAGGATTCGGCCATAGATTCGACTCTCCAATAGCTCGATATTCTTCTATATCCTCACAGACTTCGATATCTCAGACTTGGAGCGATGCGCATGTGGAGGAGGTCGTACAGAGACTTTTGAGCCAGCGATCTCAGAACTTTCGGGATGATGTTCGCAATACGATCGTGAAGATTCTTCGGGATCTGCAGCTAGCTAGGCTCATTGTCTCAGCTATCACATCAGATAATTCTATTAGTAAACTCTTTTATTTGTTTAAATTTTCATATTTAAAAGCTTTACATATTTAGGCTTGAGTCGGAGAAAGAGATCTGGAGACTAAAGATTCAATCTAACCATCCAGTTGATAGGTCGGAGGTGTTTATAGTTCCGTATCATTAAATGAAATGTGTAGGAATAATCTGTTCAAGAATCGAAGGAGTGCATCGAAAGATACACTTTTGTATTGAAAGATACGACTCCGTATCAAAATTTATTAATAATATTTATTTTCTTCATTTCAATATGCTGAGATATCCGACACTCATCTACCAGCTACTGAAGAAAAGCAGGAGGACAAGGAGGAGGACGACGAGGAGGATCTGGACTGATTTTTTTATTTAATATATTATATTTTTTGATACTATTTATAAATTATATAATTTATATTTTAATATAATATAATTAGTTTTTTATTTATGATTATCATATTATATTTAGATTTTAATATAATAGGTGTTAGGAACCATAATTAATTGTGATTAATTAAAATAGATTTTAAAAATATTATTATAAATTTTTAAAAAATAAATTAACTATTACTGACGGTATTAACAATGCCTTTAGCGATCACTAATAACCAAATATTATTATAATTAAAAAAAATTAATACCACCGACGGCATTTGCGATAACAAAGCCATTGCTAATTTTTTAATTTATTTAAAATAATAAAATAAATAGCGATGGATTTTAGCCGTTGCTAATGCCGTCACTAATATCATTATTAGCGATGGTTAGAATGCCCGTCGCTAATAAAGACAATTAGCATCTAGATTTTTTCGATTACCAATTAGCGATGGAGTACCATCGCTAATAATATTAGCAACAGCAAAATGATTATTAGTGACTGTAATTAGCCATCACTAATAATCAAATTTTTTACGGTGGACAACATAACATCTTGTTTGAGGAATAAACCAAACACCGTTGTTTCGTGGATTTAAAATTTTGGCCATGATATTATATCGTAATGTGGTTGGCTCGCCACCAAAAGGAAAGGAAAACGTGCAACTTATATTTGGATTATGGATAATAGTTAGATGGTTTATTTTAAAGACTTTATTTTCTTATTTACGTAGATGTATCATGCATGTATATTGTGTAGAATACAATAAGTTGATCTGTTTATATAGAAGAAAGCTTTGCTGGTGATGGCGGGACACTCATTTATATATAACTGAACAATTCTAGAAAGTTTTTGCTATGGTACCTTTTATATTATTTATAAAATATTAAAAAATATTTTGACCGTCTCATAAGCCAGGGTATTTTAGATATTTTATGGTCCAGCAGCATGCCAACAGATTACTAGCGTCTTTATTTTTATTATTTTCTTTGAAAAAGAAATATTTTTTAATTTTTATTCATTACTGGTCTCTTTATTTATACTATTTATTTGGAAATATTTTATTATTTTACTATTTTTATTATTTTCGTCTTTCCTTGTTTTCTCCAAGTCTCCTCTCCAAAACCTCTTCTAGTGTGCGATGTGAACCTATTTTCTACTGATTTCATGGCAGGAATATGGATTTTCTAGACATTTTTAGGCTCATTTTGTTGGAGATTTGGATTTCTTAAGGCGATCCGATGTTTTTATTGATGGTGACTGTTGCGGCCAATCCCCTCGTCACTTGGTCGCCGGGAGCGAGCGCCTGCAAGGGAAGTCCACTCAGACCGGAGGGGGCCTCCGGCGGGGACCCTCCGACGGTCAAATCAGAGAGGAGACTAGGCAACAGTAAGAGGAGAAAACCAGGGGGAGCTCAGCGATGGAGCGGGGGGAGAGGTTCGAGTCGGTTACCTCCGATCAGGTCCCTTGAGCTGTTGCCTTACCCCTTTTTATAGTGGGAGGCGGTATGGTTCCGCCGTCTGTGATGTTGACAACTATAGAGCCGTCAAATCGCCCTGGGCTGTCACTTCGCCGGGGTTTGCCATGTTGTCGATGGATTGACAGGTCCTAGGAATTAATTGACGTCCTTGGTAGGACTCCTCCCCAGGTCCCTGGCAGGGCAAGGCCCTCTGACGGTCGTACGGCGTGTCCTTGATAGGACTGCAGCCCATGCCGGTCGTTCGGCAGTCTTGGAGGGGCTGACCGACTGTGTGTCAGGACTCGGCCGTCGGGTAATGAACTTCAGAGTGTGGCCGACGTCCGGAGGGTCCGTGGGAGTCGGTGTCGGCCAA
>KE505498.1:222046-248746 GCA_000441515.1 Elaeis oleifera
TTGGAGGGCTGGCCGACTGTGTGTCGGGACACGGCCGTCGGGTAATGAACTTCAGAGTGTGGCTGGCATCCGGAGGGTTCGTGGGAGTCGGTGTCGGCCAGTCAAGCCGACACTCCCAGGCCGGCCATTACCGACAGTCGGTGTCGGGATCGCCCGTTGTCAGTCGGGCGGAGTCGGTTGGTTGGTCCATCTCGAGGATGGGCCTATGTCGGGATCTGTAGAGGAGTTGCCGCCGGTCGGTGTCGGCGAGCCGGCGTCGGTATCCGTTGGAGAGTCGGCACAATGACCAGTCGGCGTCAGGGTCAGTCGGTATATCCCAACAGTGACGAATGGTTTAGAGTTCTGATGGGAATGGTGGTGAGAATGATAAGGTGGCGACTGTGTCTATCACTAATGTCTAAGTGCGATGGATGGAGAGGTTGGCGGGGGTGGAGGAGGTGGTAGAGAGGGTGACAATGGAGGTGTAGTGGAAGGGGCCAAAGGCAGTGCTAAGCTTACCATATATGGTGGACAGTGAAGGGGAATTGTACGAGGGAGGAGGAGGTGAGTGATAGGGTGGTTGAGTGGAACTAAGCTGCTCTCCCTCCATCCAAGATCGAGGCCTTTCCCTTTCTTCTTGCCATTAATCATCACCAGTGGCATCAATTCGGTTCCACTCATCGTGTAGCTAGATACACTAGCCTTAATTGCCTCATTCTTCATTGCAACCATCCCTAGTATCAGAGGCACCCTCCTCGACTCCACGATCTCATCAGATGACATCACCATGCGAGAACACAGGGGTGACATTGTTAGTGCGGTACTCCATACTTTCTTCTTGGTCTTGAGCCTAGTGGGGATGAGGTCATTGGGGGAGAGGTGGCTGCCGAAGAGGCTGTTGACAACAACAGCAATGGTGAAGCCACGGCCACTATTGAAGCGGAGGCGCTTCTTAAGATAGAAGGTGATGAAAATCATGCAATCTCATGTGATCAAACTCTCTTCTTGATTCTCTTGAAAAATCATCCAACTAAATTCAATAGATATGATCGGCTATGTAACACCATGTGATGAGAATCATTCCTACTCTTAACAAATCATGCAACTATATTTAGCAGATATGACTAGTTATGATATGGCTAAATATGTAATTAATATATATTTCATTACTTAATCAAATTTCATCACATGCATCATGCCAAAGTTGTACATATCTATGCAGATTTTCTTTGTATGTATCATATCAAATCTTGTAAAATTCTTTTGATGTAAAGATGCTGATCTCATATGAAGTGTATATAAATCTATTATCATAGTTAATAAAAAAATTAAGCTTTTGGGCCATAAATTTCCGCCTTCACATGGTATCAAAGCAAGAAATTTCTCTTTCCTTTCTTTCTCTCATATTCTCTCTGCATCCATAATCCTTTTTTTTCTTTATAGCATCCACGGTTTGTCAAATTTCTTCTTCCTTTTTTTTTGTTGGAGGGGGGGGGATAATGAAGGATCGGATAGCACACTAGAATGGTTCGGATCAAATGCAATAGAATTCAAAATTTTTAATCTGATTTGGCATGTGAGACTTAGATCCAAATCAAAAAAATAGCATATTAAATAATAAAAATCAGCATGTATATGAGATAAGAGGTGATCTCATCACCGTGCATGGGTAGACGATCTCTGTGATTGATGATCCGATGATCTCTGAGGCTCACTGTGGAGCCACGCCCATGCCTGATCTCTATAGATATCTACTCGGGCTTGATCTAAGATGCCTTCTCTTCGACCAATCTGTCTACTCCAAGGCGGAATTGCAAGCTCCTTGATCAGATTCAAATCTGATCGCCAACAGGACTCCGATCAGCTACTGATCACAGTCTTTTCGACTCTTCGCGTAGAACTAATGGCATTCGACATCTTGAATCCATCAGATGGCTCGTCCAACATCCTTAGATGTGGAGAGGGATAGATATCAGAGATAGAAGAGGGAGAAGGCATGGAAAAGAGGAAGAGAGGCATGAAATGATCTATTGGTGGGAACCCTTTGATCGATAAAAAGAACCTCTTTTATAAGAATTTGATCAGATCAGATGTCTTAAAATAGAAGGACTCTCTTAGATCCACTCCAATCTGATTTCTCCCTTGTTTTGTCGCATAAACCAATAAGAATTCAGATTAGCATGGAGATAGGATAAGGTTATTGTCGCCTCATTCCAATCCACCTTGGATTAAATTCAAACTACTTAAATTCAAAGTTGAATTTAAATCTGAATTTGAATTCAAAGGAGATCAAATCTCTTATCCTCATCCACTAGTGGATGAGGCTTATCCCTCTCTCTCCCTTATCTGATTTAGGCAACACACATATAGATCCAATCCATGTGGGTGCACCCCATCATATGGCCGAACAACATTGGGTGGCGCCAACATTTGGCGCCCCCATTAACCTAACTTAATTCGATTAAATTCGAATTTGGATCAATCAACATTTGGAACCCAATTGGAGCTTGTACCAAATTGATTAAATCCTATATAATATGATCCAAAATTAAGGAGGAGAAAATGGGTTTAACCATGTGCTAGCATGATTTTCTTAAATCCAAAGCTAGGACTCAATAGCTCCTAATCCAATCAAACTATACTTAGCCTAATTGCATATTCCAAGATCAAAATCTTTGTTTGTGTGACTCCATAGGTCCAATTCTATTTGGTAGTGAGATATGTTGTGTTCTCTATCATCAACATCATCAAAACTCTTTTCGATGAAGCAAAACTCTTTTCAATTCAGCTAATTAGAATTATTAATAATCAAAATATTCTAATTAGTCTCACAATCCACTAGTGACATCTAGCAGTATGTAGTGGCATGACAGTAAACTGAAGGATGAACTTTTAGGTGCAGTTACTATGTGATTCGATTCTTTTATCGTGAGTCTCGACAGAATCAAAGTCAAGATAAACTCGTCAAACTTCATATCTATCATATGATAGAATCAATCGATTCGAGTCCGATGTGAAACTCAATAGAAACTCTTTTCTATCTTTCATACTGCCATGGCCATGGGCTTTTGGATTCAATCTTATGATCTATATAGGACTGCTCCTCCTCTATCGAGATCGATAGATCCCATCTTGATGCAATTCAATTCCTATAATAAACATACTGTAGCCAACATACACATTAAAATTCATATAACTGAAAATTTGAGTTATGGTGTAGTCAAACTACAATACCCTCAAGGTGAACTACCGATGTACCTCAGATCAGAGAACTAAACACACAACCACAGCTATGAACATGTCACTAACGCAAAGATAGATATCCTTATGACTACTCGTAAATGATCATGCTCAGTACTTTTGTTCTTAACAACTACCTATATTTTTGCTCCAATATCTCCACACCGTAGATTCAAGACTCATTTATCTGAAGAAAGTGATCGTACACTAATCTTTGGATCGATCACCATCCCCATGATGATCCTACGATTGAGAGTAATTTATGAATTAACTAAGATTAGTACATGTCTCAAATTCTCAACTCTTAAGAATATGTGTTATCTTACCCATTAACCCAATAGACAATTCACAGATACTATTAAACACAATATGAATGAAATAATCCAAGTTTATTAACATCAAAGTCAAATTACAAATTATGCCCGAAAAGTATTTTACAAATGTCAGTCAATCTGACTTCTAGGCATACATCTAATAAACTCCCACTTGATCTCAAGTCAATTGGCTACAAATCTAAGTCCCATGCTCTCAAGGTGGGCTTTAGTCTTTTACTGGCTCAATGGCTTCATCAGTGGGTCAACCACATTGTCCGCAGTGTCAACTCTCTTCACCTCGATATATTCTTTCTCGAGATAATCGTGGATGAGGTGGAGTCACCACTCGATGTGCTTGAATTTTTGGTGAGACCTCGGCTCCTTAGCTAGGACTATGGCATCATTGTTGTTGTAGTAAAATGGGATGACATCTGATAGCATCACTCCAAGTTCTACAACAAACTTTTGAACCAAAATGCCTCCTTCGCAGCCTCCAATGCGACGATGTATTCTGCTTCCATGATGGAGTCTGCAATCACAATTTGCTTGAAACTCTTCCAGCTGACAGCACCACCATGGCACGAGAAAATACTTTTCGATGTCGACTTTCGATCATCGATATCAGACATGAAGTCTAAATCAGTATACCTCTGTACCTTTAGTTCTCCATTTCTAAAGATCAAAAACATATCCTTAGTCCTTCTCAAGTATCTAAGGATACATTTCACAGAAGTCTAGTGTTCTTCCTTTGAATTCGACTGATATCTGCTTATGACATTTATAGTATGAGCGATATCAGGTTGTGTACAAAGCATAACATACATAAGGCTCCCTATAGTCGAAGCATAAGGGATCTTGCTTATGCGTTCAATCTCTTTCGATATGTTGGGTCACATCTTTTTAGAGAGATGAATGCCATGTCTGAAGGGTACAAGACCCCTCTTAGAGTTCTCCATGCTGAGATTTTTCAGCATCTTCTCAATGTATATCTTCTGTGATAGTCCTAGCATCCTCTTATATCTATCTCTATAAACTTTTATCTCCAAATGAAGGATGTCTCTCCTAGGTCTTTTATAGAAAACTCTTTAGACAACCACACCTTGACTGAGGTCAATATGGGAATATCATTCTTAATCAAGAGAATATCATCCATATACAATACGAAAAAAGTAACAGTGCTCTCACTAACTTTTTTGAATACACATGGCTCCTCCTCATTCTTGATGAAATCAAATGATTTGATTACATCATTGAACTGAGCATTCCAACTCCGAGATGCTTGCTTTAGTCCATAGATGGACCTTTGCAATTTGCAAACTTTGTGTTCACCATCACTAAAAGTGAAACTAAGTGGCTATTCTATATAGATATCTTCCTCAAAATACTCATTTAGAAAAGCCAATTTTACATCCATTTACCATATTTTATAATTGAAATATGCTGCAACAGCAAGCAATGTGCGGATGGACTTAAGCATGGCTACAGACGAGAAGATTTTCTGATAATCAATGCCTTCGTGTTGACTATATCCTTTCATCACGAGTCTAGCCTTAAAAATCTCTATCTTTCCATCTATACCTATCTTTCTCTTGAAGATCCATTTATACCCAACAGGTACAATACCTTCAGGTGGATCTATCAAGGTTCAGATTTAGTTTGAGTGCATTGAGTCAATTTCTGACTTCATTACCTCTAACCACTTTTTGAAGTCGATATCTGATATCGTCTCGTTATAGATCTTGGGTCATCTTCATATACCTCATTTTTTATGAGAAATATTTCCTCTACATCCTCTAAGATAATACCTAAGTACCTCTCAGAAGGACGAAAAATCCTACTAGACTTACGAGGTGGAGGAGGAGGTGTGTGGATTGGCTCAAATTAAACAGTTCCTCATGTTCCAATGCTTGCTGCTCTTTGGAGACTTTCTCCTCGAGCTAATTATCTTCCTATGTCTCCATCTTGAATAATTATTTTCAAGAAAACTGCATATCGACTCACAATCATATTGTGATCTTCCAAAAAATAGAAATAACATCCTAACGACTCTTTAGGATATCCAATAAAATGAGTCCTAAAGGATCTAGATTCTAACTTGTCCATCTATTGTCATTTAATATAGACCGGACAACCCCAAATTTTGAGATGACTTAGACTCAATTTTTTACTATGCCATATCTCGTATGGTGTGATAGAATAATTTTAGATGGAACCCTATTCAGTACATATATGGTAGTCAAAATATAATATCCTCAAAAAAAATTAGAAAGGTCTGTGAAACTCATCATCGAACGGATCATATCTAATAACTTTTGATTTCTCCGTTCTGAAATCTCGTTGAGTTGAGGCATTCCAAACAGAGTCTACTGTGAGATAATTTCATGTTTCTTGAGATATTCAAAAAATTCTCTACTAAAGTACTCACCTTCTCGATCTGATCGAAGAGTCTTAAAAGGCTTTCCGATTTATTTTTCTACTTCATGTTTGAATTCTTTGAACTTTTCAAAAGCTTCAGACTTGTGATGCATAAGGTACATATACCTAAATCATAAAAATCATTGGTAAAGATAATGAAGTAGATAAAACTTTCTCTAGTCAGTACATCGAATGGGCTGCAAACATCAGAATACATCAGAGCAAGTAATTCTGTGGTTCTTTTCTCATATCCCACAAAGGATAGCTTGGTCATTTTGTCTTGAAGTCATGATTCATAGATCGGATATGACTCAAAAGTCAACAAACTCAATAGTCCAATTTTTTTAATCTGTTAATCTTGTCTTCTGCAATGTGACCTAATCTTAGGTGCCACAAGTACTTTTCATTCATGTTATCTCTAGGACGTTTGGAATCTATAGCATTCATATTTTGCTCGACACAATGAACAAAAATATCAATATGTAACTGAAAAAGATCGTTGATAAGAAAATTATTCTAACTTTATTATTTCTCAAATAAATAGTATTATGATCTTTAAAAAACTAATTACATAGTCTTCCTGCGTTAAACAAGATACAGAAATTAGATTTATGCTCGCAGCAGGTATAAAGTAATAGTTTCTTAAAATCAAAATATTTTTGATGGTAATCGCAGAGGGTAGGTTTTCACGATCACAGCAGTAATTTTTACTCTATTTTCAATGTGTAGAATCATTTCTCCATCCCTCAGCCTCCTGCTATCCTCAAGATCTTGCAAAGAAGTTCACAAATGAGAACTAGATCCAGAATCAGGTATCTAACTGAATGCAGAAGAAACTGTCAGGTTTGTTTCTATAATGAGCGTACCTCCAGAAGATCCATCCTTCTTATTCTTTAAGATCGCTAGGTAAGCTGGACAGTTCTGCTTCCAATGGCCATCTTTATCACAGTGGAAACACTTTTTCTTCTCGACAGTCTTTTTCTTTGGAACCTCCTCCTTCTTTTTTGCTTGTTCTCCACTTTCTGCTTTTTTATGAATTTTTTTTTATAGATTTTTTTTGAAAGAAGTCCATTCCACAGTAAGTACAGAACCTCTTGAACTCTTCAAGGTACCTCTGTTGTAACAGCATATTGACCAACTCGTAAATGGTGCACTGGATCTTATTTATATAGAAGTTTATAATAAACTACCCATATGATCAGTCAAGGACTACTGGATCAGATCAACCTGCAAGTCCTTATCCATGGACAATCCAAGCTTCTCAAGCTCTTCGAGGTCTTTGATCATTGTCAGACAATGATCATAGACCGACTACCCATCACGCATTTTCATCTTGAAGAGTCTCTTGGACACTTCGAAGCGAGCTATGCGGCTCTACTCACCATACAATTCTTGTAGATGAGTCAGCATCTATCTGGCAGTAGTCATATCTTTATGTTGGTGTTGCAATTCGTTAGACATTAACGCCAACACGTAGCACCTAACTTTATTGTCATCATCCAATTATTTCTCATGAGATGCTCTCTGATCAGCGATCAGACGGGTTGGGAGAGGGAAAAGATCTTGATCAAAGACATAGGCAAATTTCTTGAAACAAAATGATTTTCAAATTTTGGAGCCAATCCTTAAAATTTGGTACGATCAACCTATTGGTTTCTAGTATTCTAGCAAGGAGATTTGAAGCAGGCATCGTCCTACAGAGAGTCAAAATTTTTAGTTAGATTTTATAATTGACTTAATCAATTTATTTAAAATTTATTTTAAATAAATAGGGCTCCTACTATTTTTTGATTCTCCTCACTTTTTTGGAAGAGAAACGAAGACCTCCATGATTAAGAGTCTTAAGTGGGTGCTGCGATCTCATCAATTGACTCACCACCTTACCTGACAGTTATTGGTATTGGGTCAATTGATAAGTGAACAACTCTTATCTAGTGTTTCTCCAAATATGTTGCAGCCAATATCGGTCTCTAATTCATGAGCTTCACCGTATTCAAACATTGGCCTACTACTTAGTTAAGTCAAACCCACTGTTTGCATGAAATGGATCCATCATGGGACTCTCACCATATCTAAAATATTGAGCCCAACCCCATCTCCAATCCACAGCATCTCATGCCTAATAGTCATGGTTGCATCTTTTCGATATAACTGAACCACTATATCCAATCAAGAACAATCAACCCTAAAAGGATCCGCGCAACTACAACGGTGGAAGACCGCAAGACTTAATATTTTATTAAAAAATTAGTTTAGATCTCTTCCTTAATTAGTCATAACGGTTATGACTAACCTAATGGCATGGGCTAGCTCGAGTTCAACAAGTTGACCTAATATAGAAACTAACCTCCCAAAATGATTAGATAAGTTAAGATGTGTGGGAGTCCCACTGTTGCTTTCTTTAGACACCAACATAGTTGGCCAAATCAGATAACAGATCAATTAAAGAACCATCGTCTATGTACTTACCTTAGACATCAAATCGGTTGATTAGAATCGATCAAGTTAACCTATTGATCCAGACTCGAACTACTAAGCCGAATTAGGTCTTAAATTGATCGATAACATATGGCTGTTAATCGATCTGACCAAACTTACAACTATTAGATTGGTCTGAAGTACTCTTGACTCAAACCTAGTCAACTTTTGAGTCGGTTTGATCTACCGCTCCCATTAGACCTAATTGAGCTACCCACACCCATGATCTATGATTTATGAAATTGATTTAGATCTTAAATTCATAATTTTAGATCTATTTAATTTCATCTCTTAATTCTTAATTAAGTTCATGGGTCCTAATTAGAAGTCCAAACAATTTAGACTAAGATTGTATCATATACAAATTATGTACACAGGACTGGATCGACTCACCCTGAAATTGAATCGACTAAGTAAACTTAGTCAGCTCAATTCGAGGACTGAGCCGACTAACCTATGACAAATAAAAACCCTATTGACCTCAGTCTGAAAATTTAGTCGGCTCAGTTGGAAACTGAACCGACCCACCAGGGCACTGGATCGACTCAAACAAGGACTAAGTCAACCTAACAGGCATGCCAGCAGTAGATTTCAAGGTTTTAGTATTTTCTTACAATCCATGCATAACTAAATAACTTAATCATGCATCAAAATCTAAAATTTTAGATCTAAGATTTTGTAAGAAAATAATTTTTTTCTTTTCACAGTTTTTCTTCATGGATGTATTCACATGACACCCCTATACATCATAAGAGCACCCCATCGAATGAAAAGAGGGTCTTTAAATCCTATTTGCTCTTATGACCAGACGGCTTGGTGGTACATTCATTTCGAGTACTAGACTACTCAGATAATAAAATAGATCTATGCATATATCATATATATCAAAAAGATCTAGTTTACAACATGCTGAATTTAAATCTAAATAATTTTAGATCTAACTAAACATGCATTATTTAGATCTAATCTAAATATTTTCAGATCTGATCACTCTTTAGATCACATCTGAATCAAATCTAATCTAATTTAGATCTAAGAGCCAAACAACCTGACTCTGATACTAGTTGAAGGATTGGATAGCGCACGAGATTGGTTCAGATCAAACATAGCAAAATTCAAAATTTTAATCCGATCCAGCATGTGAGACTTAGATCTAAATAAAAAAATAGCATATTAAATAATAAAAATCAACATGCATAAGAGATAAGAGATGATCTCATCACCGTGCATGGATAGACGATCTCTGTAATTGATGATCCGATGATCTTTGATGTTCGCTGTGGAGCCGCACACATGCCCGACCTCTATAGGTATCCATTCAGACATGATTTAGGATGTCTTCTCCTCGACCAATCTGCCTACTCCTAGATGAAATTGTAAGCTCCTTAATCAGATTTAAATTTGATCGCTGATAGAACTTCGACAGCCCTTGATCACAGTCTTTTCGACTCTTCACGTAGAACTGATGGTGTTCAATCCTTTGAACCCATCAGATGGCTCATCCAACACCTTTGGATGTAGAAGAGGGATAGATATCAGAGATAGAAGAGGAACGAGGCATGGAAAGAAAGAGAGGCATCAAAAATGATCTATTGACTGTAACCCCTTTGGTCGATCAAAAAGAATCCCTTTTTATAGGAATCTGATCAGATCAGATGTCTTAAAACAGAAAGACTCTCCTAGATCCACCCTAATCTGATTTCTCTCTTATTTTATCACACAAAATCAATGAGAAATTTAGATTGGCATGGAGATAGGATAAGATTGTTGTCACCTCATTCTAATCTATCTTGGATTCGAATTCTAATGGTTTAAATTCGAAGTTGAATTCAAATCTAAATTTGAATTCAAAGGAGATCAAATCTCTTATTCTCATCCATTAGTGGATGAGGCTTATCCCTCTCTTTCTTCCTTTTCTGATTTGGGTGACACACACATTAATCCAATCCATGTGGGTGCACCCCATCATATGGCCAAACAACATTGGGTGGCGCCAATGTTTGGCACTCTCATTAACCTAACCTAATTTGATCAAATTCAAACTTGGATGAACCAACATTTGGAACCTAATTGGAGCTTGTACCAAATTGATTAAATCCTATCTAATAAGATCCAAAATTAAGGAGAAAAAATAAGTTTAATCATATGCTAGCATGATTCCTTAAACCCAAAGCTAGGACTCAATAGCTCCTAACCCAATCAGACTACACTTAACCTAATTGTATAATCCAAGATCAAAATCCTTGTTTGTGTGACCCCATGGTCCAATTCTATCTGATAGTGAGATATGTTGTGATCTCTATCATCAATATCATCAAAAATTTTTTCGATAGATCGAAATTTTTTTCAATTTAACCAATTAGAATTATTGATCATCGAAATAATTCTAATTAGTCTCACAATCCACTAGTGACACTGAGCAATATGTAGTGGCAATCCAACAGAACTGAAAGATGAACCTCTAAGTGCAGTTATCGTGTGATTCAGTTCTTTTATCGTGAGTATCGATAGAATCGAGATCAAGATAAACTCGTCAAACCTCATATCTGTCATATGATAGAATTAATCGATTCGAGTCCGATGTAAAATTCAATAGAAATTTTTTCTATCTTTCACACCGTCATGCCCATGGACTTTTGGACTCAATCTCATGATCTATATAGGACTGCTTCTCTTCTATCGAGGTCGATAGATTCCATCTTGATGCAATCTAATTTTACAATGAACATACTGTGGCCAACATACACCTCAAGGCTCCGTATGGCTAGGAGACCGAGTTATGATGCAGTCAAATTACAGCATTCTTAAGATGAACTATCGATGCTTCTCAGATCAAAGAACTAAACACACAACCGTAGCTATGAACATATCACTACGAGAAGGTAGATATTCTTATGACTATTCATAAATGATCATGCTCAGTATCCTTATTCTTCACAAGCACGTGTACTTTCGCTCCGATGTCTCCACACTATAAATTCAAGATTTATCTATTCGAAAAAAATGATCATACACCAATCTTTCGGATCGATCATCATCTCCGTGATGATCCTACGATTGAGAGTAATTTATGAGTTAACTAAGATTAACATATGTTTCAAATTCTTAACTCTTGAGAATATATGTTATCTTACCTATTAACCCAATGGATGATTTATAGACACTGTTAAATACAATGTGAATGAAAATAATTAATTTATTAATATCAAAGTCAAATTATAAATTATGTCTTAAAAGTATTTTACAAATGTCAGCCAATCTAACTTCTAGGACATACATCTAACAAATAATATACCTCTTGCTTGGCTAATCTTTGTCTCTCACTACCATGGCAGAAAATTCTGTATCTTCTACTAGCTTTTCCACTACTTTAGATAGCTACTCCTCCACCTCTCTCATTGATCCAAGTTTGTTATCACTGTGCACTCTTCACCCTCCAACAATCCAAGTGCTGTCCTTGTTTCCAAATCTTTGATTGGTGATAATTATCATGGTTGGTCACGTGCCATGAAAATAACCTTGAATGACAATAATAAATTGGGACTTATAGATGGGTCTCCTTCGCAGCCACCCACTACCTCTCCTATTTATTGCTTATGGGATCTGTCAATGACATGATTGTCTCATTGATCCTAAATGTGCTCTCATGCCCTCTACCAAAATATCAAATAGTGTTCTTCATTATTCAATAGCCTACAAAATTTAGAGAGATTTAGAAGAGTGATTATCACAAAACAATGGATCAAGATTCTTTGAATTGATATGTGACATTGCAATAGTTGAAAAAGACAACTCCTCTATCATCGTTTATTATGGAAAGATCAAATTTCTTGGGATGAGCTTACTAACTTGTCAAAGATTGATTCTTGTATGTGTGGTAGATTTCGATTTGTGTCCCAATTTGAGCTTCTGATGCAACTTTTAATGGGGCTCAATGAATCCTATTCTTCTCTTCTCGGTCAACCTTGCTTATGGATCCACTCTCTTCGATGAATAAAACATATAATTGAGTGGCATCTTATGTTACAGAGCACTCGGGAGAGTTCTTGTGGATCGAGGGAGGAACAATCCTGATCTGTCTTAGGGATATTTATTTTTTGATTCTTTGGACTGTATTCACACAAAGATTGTTTGAATGCACCACTTTTATCAAAAAAATAAAGCATATAGACTTTTTTAATAAGAAGAACGACACCACTGTCTTCATCCCACTTCTAAAACTCTTGCAAAATCACAATCCTAAATATTTTTAAGAACCCCAAAAAAATGCTTATAATCCTTTTATGTCCCTTATATACCATTACTATAAGTGAGAAAATCATATAATTGAACAATATTATAAATTGAAGAACAAGAAAAAAATGCTGCCTCAACTCTCTTGTAGAAAATCAATCTTGCTTTTCCTCCTATGCTGCAAATGTCCTTGGATTTTCTACTCCCATATAGGTTGATCATAATGGTGTTAGATGTATGTCCTAGAAGTTAAATTGGCTGACACATATACACATTTTAGAGAGATAATTTTTATAATTAAATTTTGAAATAATAAAATTTGGATCATTTTCATTCATATTGTGTTTAAATTATGTCTATGAATCATCTGAGAAATTAACAGATGATGATACGTATTCTTAAGAGTTAAAAATTTGAAACATGTATCATTAGTAGTTAATTTCTAAATACTCCTGATCGATGGATCGTCTCGAAGATGGTGATTGATTTAGATAGATCGATATAAAATTATTTTCTTTTTGCATAGACAAGTCTCGAGTCTATAGTGTGGAGATACTAAAGTGAAAGTATAGATGCTTGATAGAGATCAAGGGTACTATATGTGACCAACATAAGAAGTCATTAGGATGGCTATCCACTCGTCAGTGACTTACTCAAAGTGGGAGTTGTGTAGATAGTTCTTTGACTTACGGTGCCTCGATTGTTCATAGTAGAGTTGCTGTAGTTTGACTATACAATTACTTGATTATCTAGTCATTCAAAATCTTATAGTATATGTTGGCTACAGTAGGCCCATTATAGGAATAGAGTGTACATCAAGATGGGATCAGTCGACTCTGATAGATAGGAAGAGATCCTATGCAGTTCATGAGACTGAGTCCTAAAATCTATGGTCATGTAGGTGAATGATAGAAAGAATTTTTTATAAGATTTCACATGAACTCGAATCGATTAAATCGGACATATGATGGATGAACGGATTTGATGAGTTATCCTTAATCTGCATCTTGTCAGGACTCACCATAGAAAAATCAGACTACATAGTAAGTGCATCTAGAGGTTCAATGTTTCATTCTATTGGATTGCCACTACATATTGCTAGACATCACTAGTGGATTGTGAGAACTCACTAGAATTATTTTAGATCGATGGTCTTTGTTGGGGTGTAAGTTAGAATTATTCTAGCTCATTGAAAGATATTTCGATGATACTATATAGAGATTATAGTATATCTCACTATCAAATAAAATAGAATCAATGGGATCACACATAAAAGAGATTTTTATCAGATCAAATAGTTGAATTATGATTATAAATTATAATAGAAATCAATCATCAATGTGATTGATAATGCAAAAATTGCAATTGTCAAACTTACTAAGTGTTAGTGAGTTATAGAAGGATTAATTAGCAATCAGATTGCTAATTTGCTCAATCTAATTGAGCTATGAAGTTTAAATCAGATTTAATTGAATTAGATTCAATTTGATTAGATTTAGATTTGATTAGATTAAACCTAATTGAATTATGAGATAATCCAATTGTATAAGAAGAACAATTCCTACTTTGACTAGGACTTGATTGAATCAATTTTCTAATCAGATTAAGATTTGATTCAGATTTAAATTAAGTTTATAATTAAACTAAAATTAAATTAATTATTTGCTGACTAATTCTAATTTGGTTAGGATTAAATCAAATTTAAATTAGATTTAAATCAGCAATAAATGAATCCTAGTTGGACTAGGATTTCTCCTTGGCGCCACCGCTCTTCTTGTGCCACCTAAGCCCAATGCTAAATCTGATTTGGTGTGTAGTTGGACTAGCCCAAGCATCTCCATGCCACCTCTCTTATGTCTATTTTTGATTGAGATTAAATCTAATTTGATCTGATTTTGATTGGATCAAACAGGACTCCTAAGTTGATTGAGTTTCATCTTAACAAACTTAGTCAAACTCTAAGCCCTTTAACTCTTGGACACCATCTATAAATAAGAGGCCTTATGGATGTGCGAGTGCATCTGAAATCCCACCTTGTGCATGAGGTTTTAGGTGTGAAAAGCTTGGGGCGTGAGGTTTTAGAGAGAGAAAAAAGAGAGAAAGGTTCTCTTCTCTTCTAGTTTTCTTCTTCGTCCTCTTTCTCCTATTTTTCTCTTCTTCTCTTTGTTCTCTAAGAGGGTCTTAGAAAGTTGAATAGGATCTTCAATCAATCATCAAGGAAGCATCTTTTGCAAGGGAGCTAGCACCCCAGTGAGGATAAAGACTTTTGATCGGATCAAAGACTTCGTGTGGATATCTGTAGAGGTCGGACATGTGTATAGCTCTGCAGGAACCTCGCTTTGTGAAGAAAATATTCATCTAATCTAAATCTATTTTTTTTTATTTCAGCATCTTGATCTTGTATGTGATAGATCCTAGGATATCAATAGATTAGATCTATTGCGTGCATGATAGATTATAAGAGTTTAATTTAGGATTAAATTTTCTACTGTTAGTTTTAAATTCTACATGCACATCTAGGAGATGAAATTTTTTAGAAATCCTTCAAGTGGTATCAGAGCCTAGATCATTTCACATGCATTAGATTAAGATCTGAAAATTAGATTTAATAGATTTAAAAATTTTTGGTTAAAGTTCAAGATTGTTCTAATCAAAATTTATTTTAGAGCGATCATTGAACGTTATTTGATAACGTGTTAATCAAAATTTTTAGATTTAATTTTGTGATCTATAAGATTAAAATCTGATACTTATGTGATATATGAGATGTAAGTTATGATATGATCATGTTTAGATCTATGTTACATAAGATATACATGATTAGATCTTGTTTATCATGAGATGTATAAGTGATATGCATATATACTACGTGTAGATGTAGTTTATTAGATCTAAAATTTATGAGATGTATGTAATTAGATCTAAATATACATGAGATGTATAATTGATCAAACCTATTTTAGATTAAATCTTAATTGGTTGGATTAATCGAAATCATCTTGACATAAGGTTACTCTGGCATAATGGAGATGATGTTGTATGGTTGTCCCAGGATGATGTGAGATGAGACCCTTTAAATTAAAACTCTAGATCCAAAATCATTTAGGATCTAAATATAAATTTAGAATTTATATGGTTATGTATGAGATACATGATTAAATGCTTAGATATGAAAGTTGTTTCGATATCTAAACTACCTCATGTTCATAATGCATTTAATTAAAGATCTGAAATTATGAATTAAAGATCTAAAATTGAGTATTAAGGATCTAAAATTGAGTATTAAGTATCTAAAATTTAGAGTTTAAGATCTTAATTTTAAGCATAAAACATGAGGATTGGGTTTTGGTAGTTCAATTAGGTTTAGTAATTCGATTATTTTTGGATAATCGATTAGTACATGGTGGGGCTCAATCAAGATGAGCGGTTGATCCAACCCAATCAAGAGTTAATTAGGATTAGGTCAAGAATGCTTGAGATCAATCCAATAGTTGTAGATTGGTCACATCGATTAATAGCCACATATTGGATCGATTAACTCAAAGACCTAATTTGGCTCAGTGGCTCGAGCCTGAGTTACAGAAGCTAACCTATTCGAAATTAATTGGCCTATCGGTGTCTAAAGAAATAGTTTGGCTTGATCTAAATAAAGATGGTTATTTAATTAATTCTGTTCACTGATCTGGCCAATTTATTGATGTTTAAAAAAGTAATGGGGGACCTCTACCAATCTTACACTTTTCTAATCAGTTTAATTGATTAGTCTTGATGTGGTTGCTTGGTGATTCGAGCTAGCCCACATCTTTAGGATTAGTCATAATAGTTATGACTAATCAGGATTAAAGAGATCTAAAATAAATCTTCTCAATAATATTAAGTTGAGGGGTCTTCCACCATTGTAGAGTGTCATGCCCTCTCCGATGTTGACTGCTCTTGGCTGGACACAATGGTTCAGTTGTATTTAAAGAGAAGCAACCACTCTATTGGTATGAGATGCTGCAGGGTGGAGATAGTGTTGGGCTCAATAACTATCAGGTGAAGGTTCTAATAACGGCTTCACTTGGATCCAATGGTGGATCTGACTTAATTAGAAAATGAGATCAATAACTGTCAGGTGAGATTTCAGGATCTAGAGACTAGGTCTATTACAATTTGCTTGAAAAATATTGAATAAGAGTTGTCCACCTATTGGTTGATATATTTATCAATAACTATCAAGTGAGATAGCAATATGAAGCAATTCTCATTTCTCCATCCAAAAAGTGTAGGGATTCACAGAAATAGTGGAGGTAGTTATTTTTAAATAAAACTTCTAAATAACTAAAATCAATTACAAAATCTAACTAGAAACTTCTTCTCTTTATAGAAAATTGTCTGCTTCTAAGTGATTTGCCCATTTTTTTTGAGTATAACCAATTATCAGGTTTCAACTGTAAGGATTGGCTAAAGGACGTGAAAGGTGTTTTAGTTTCAAGTAGCTAGGTTATATCTTAGATCAGAAAATACCGATAGAGATCTTAAAGAGTTCAAAGGACATACTTTTAGAAGGTATGTTTGCTCATGATTAAGACTAACCTTACGGTTTCTTCTACTACCAGTTGGATAATAGACTCTGGTTCTAGTATACACTTATGCACTTCAATGCAAAGTCTTAAGGAATGTAGAAGGTTGAGGCGAGAAGAGATGACCCTACGAGTAGGCAATGGAGCAAAAATTGCTGTTATGGCTGTAGGGACCTATCTTCTTCGATTACTGTCTGATTTCTATTTAGAATTAAGAGACTACTATTGTGTATCTACTACTAGTAGAAATTTGATTTTGTTTCAAGCCTAGCACAGGATGACTATAAAATTAGTTTTAAGAAGGATCATTGTATCATTTATTTGAAATAAATTGGTTGGACGTGGTCACTTGATTAATAGCCTCTATCATTTGCAGGTTGATGCAGATGAATCAGTTAATCTATCCGAGCAAACAGTGAGTACCGTTGGATCTAAGAGATCTAGAGATGAGATTAATCTAAAGTACATGTCTTATCTTAGGCTAGATCATATTGGAGAAGAAGGGATAAATAGACTGGAGAAAGATGGTCTTTTAGACTCATTCTCGATTGAGTCATTTTCAGTATGTGAGTCCTATCTTCAAGAAAAAATGACCAAGCTACCCTTTGTGGGACACAGGAAAAGGATCACTAAGATACTTGCTCTGATATATACAGATGTGTGTAGTCCATTTGATATGCCGAACAGAGAAGGTTATCTCTACTTCATCACCTTTATCGATGATTTTTCATGATATGGATATGTGTTCCTTATGAGACACAAATCTAAAGCCTTTGAAAGGTTCAAAAAATTCAGATCTAAGATAGAGAAGCAAACTGAAAAATCACTTAAGATTCTTCGATTAGATCGAGGAGGAGAACACCTGAGTAGTGAATTTCTCGATTATCTCAGAGAAAATAGTATAGTCTCTCAATGGACTCTATCTAAAATGCCTCAGCTCAATAGAGTTTTAGAATGGAGAAATCAGATCCTATTGGATATGACTTGATCTATGATGAGCTTCACTAACCTCTCTCTATTTCTTGGGAGACATGCCTTGTTAACAACCAATTACTTAATTAATCAAATTCTCTCTAAGTCTGTTCTTACCACACCATATGAGATATGATATGGTAAGAAGTCAAATTTTGGTCACCTCAGAATTTAGAGATGTCCGATCCATGTCAAATAACAATAAGCAGATAAGTTATAGACTAGGTCTATGAGAGCTCGTTTCATAAGTTATCCAAAAGAGTTTTTTGGATACTATTTTACCTTTCAGAAGATCACAATATGATTGTGAGCCGGCATGCTATATTCTTGAAAAAAAATTTATCCAAGATGGAGGCAGTGGGAGAAAATTCAGCTCGAAGAGAGTGTCTCTGAAGAGCAGCTAGTCATAGAACCTAAGGAACCCATTCCACCTCCTAGATCCACTAGGATCTCACGTCCTCCTGAAAGATATATGGGTATGCAGAAAGAGGATGTAGAAAAATATTTTCATAGGTGATGTGGACCATGTTAATGATCTTAAAATCTATGACGAGGCGACGTCAGACATCGACTCTGAGAAATAGTTGGAAGCGATGAGGTCAAAGATTGATTCAATGCATACCAACCAGATCTGGACCTTAGTAGATCCACCAGTAAGAATAGTTTCTATTGAGTGTAAATGGATCTTTATGAGAAATATTGGTTCAGATGAAAAGGTGGAGACCTTTAAAGCTAGGCTTGTGGCTAAAGATTATAGTTAGTATGAAAGATTGACCATCAGGACACCTTCTCATCAGTTGTCATGCTAAAGTCCATTCAAACACTGTTTGCTATTGCAGCAGCTCATGATTATAAGATTTGACAGATAGATGTAAAAACTTTTTTCTGAATGAATATCTTGAGGAAGATATCTATATAGGGCAGCTTTTGGATTTTACATCCAATGATGGAGATCACAAGATTTACAAGCTGTAAAGATCCATTTATGGACTCAAGCAAGCATCTTAGAGTTGGAATACTTATTTAGTGATGCAATTAAAGCATTTGGTTTCATCAAAAATGAAGAAGAATCATGCGTATTCAAGAAGGTCAGTGGGAGGGCTGTCACATTCCTCATATTGTACATGGATGACATCCTCCTAATTGGGAATGACATTTTCATGATGACTTCTATAAAAGTTTGGTTGTCTAAAGAGTTCTCCATGAAAGACTTTGGAGAAGCATCCTATATTTTGATAATAAAGATCTATAGAGATAGATCTAAGAGGATGCTAGATTTGTCACAGCAACTGTATATAGAGAAGTGCTGAAACGGTTCAGCATAGAAAACTCCAAGAGAGATCTATTATCCTTTAAGTATGGAGTTCATCTCTCTAAGAAGATGTGCCCGAGCACACCTAAGGAGATTCAACATATGAGCAAGATCCCTTATGCTTCTGTTATTGGGAGCCTCATACACGCTATGCTATGTACTCGACCTGATATTGCTCTTACTGTGTGTCACAAGCAGATATCAGTCAAATTCAGATGAGGACCACTGGATTGCTGTGAAAAATATCCTTAAGTACTTGAGAAGGACTAAGGATCTCTTCTTGGTCTTTGAAGGAGGAAACTTATGGGTACAGAAATACACAGACTCAGACTTCATATCTGATATTGATGATAAAATATCTACATCAAATTTTATGTACTTATGTAATAGTGGTGCAGTTAGTTGGAAGAGTTCTAAGCAACCGATCATTGCAGATTCTACCATAGAGACAGAGTATATCGCCACGTTGGAGACTGCTAAGAAAAGATTCTGGTTCAAAAAATTTATTTGAAGAGCTAGGTGTGATGCCATTAGATGCCATTTCACTCTTCTACGATAACAATGGTGCCATAATGCTAGCTAAGGAATTGAGGTCTCACCAGAAGTCCAAGCACATCGAGTCACAATTTCATCTGATTCGCGAATACCTCAAGAAGAAATTCGTCGAGGTGTAAAGAGTCAACTCCACAAAGAATATGGCTGACCCACTAACCAAGCCCTTAAGCCAATAGAAGACTGAAGCTCACCTTAAGAAGATGAGGTTTAGGTACATGGCCAATTAGCTTTAGGTCAAGTGAGAGTTTGTTAGATGTATGTCCTAGAAGTCAAATTGGCTGACATGTATACACATTCTAGGGTATAATTTTGTAATTGAATTTTGAAATAATAAAATTTGAATCATTTTCATTCATGTTGTGTTTAAATTGAATCCATGAATCATTCGAGGAACTAACAGATGATGATACGTATTTTTAAGAGTTAAAAATTTGAGGTATGTGTCATTAGTGGTTAATTTTAAATACTCTCGATTGATGGATTGTCACAGAGATGATGACTGATCCAGATAGATTGGTGCACGAATTGCTTTCCTTCTTGTATAGACGGGTCTCGAGTCTATGGTGTGGAGATACTGGAGTAAAGTATAGGTATTTCATAGAGATTAAGGATACTGCGCATGACCAACATAAGAAGTCATTAGGATGGCTATCCACTCGTCAGTGACTTACTCAAAATTGTAGTTGTATAGATAGTTCTTTGACCTACAGTCCGTCGACTGTTCATAGTGAGGTTACTGTAGTTTGACTGCATAATTACTTGGTTACCTAGCCATTCAAAATCTTATGGTATATGTTAGCTGTAGTAGGTCCATTATAGGAATAGGGTGTGCACCAAGATGGGATCTGTCGACTCTGGTAGATAGGGAGAGATCCTATGCAGTTCATGAGACTGAGTCCTAAAATTCATACCATGGTAGGTGAATGATGGAAAAGAGTTTCCATAAGATTTTACATGGACTCAAATTTATTGAATTTGATATACGACGGATGAACGGATTTGACGAGTTATCCTTAACCTGCATCTTATCGGGACTCATGATAGAAGAATCGGACTACACGGTAACTGCACCTAAAGGTTCAATATTCTATTCTACTAGATTGCCACAACATATTGTTAGACATCACTAATGGATTGTGAGAACTCACTAGGATTATTTTGAATCGATGATCCTTGTTAGATGTGAGTTAGAATTATTCTAACCCATTAAAAGGTGTTTCGATGATATTATGATAGAGATCATGGTATATCTCACTACCAGACAGAATAGAACCTTTAGAGTTACACACAAAAGAGATCTTTGTCCGATCAAATGGTTGAATTATGATTATGAATCGTAATAGAAATCAATTATCAATATGATTGATAATGCAAAAGTTGTAATTGTCAAACTTACTAAGTGTTAGTGAGTTATAGGAGGATTAATTAGTAATCAAATTATTAATTGGCTCAATCTAATTAAGCTATGGGGTTCAAATCAGATCTAATTAATTAATTTAGATTTGATTAGATTAAGTCTAATTGGATTATAAGATAATCCAATTGCATAAGGAGAACAATTTCTACTTTGACTAGGACTTGATTAAATCAATTTTCTAATCAGATTAGGATTTGATTCTGATTTAAATTAAATTTTAAATTAGACTAAAAATTAATTTAATTATTTTTAACTAATTTTAATTTGGTTAGAATTAAATCAGATTTAAATTAGATTTAAATCAGCAAACAAATCAATCCTAGTTGGACTAGGATTTCTTCTTGGCGCCATCTCTCTCCTTGTGCCATCTAAGCCTAATACCAAATCTGATTTGGCGTATGGTTGGACCATCCCAAGCATCTCCATACCACCTCTCTTATATCTATTTTTGGTTGAGAATAAATTTAATTTGATCTAATTTTGATTGGATCAAAATAGGACTCCCAGTTTGATTGGGTTTCATCTTAACAAACCTAGTCAAACTCTAGGCCCTTTAACCCTTGGACACCATCTATAAATAAGGGACCTTATGGACATAGGAGTGCATCTGAAATCCCACCTTGGGCATCAGGTTTTGGGAGTGAACAAGCTTTGGGTGTGAGATTTTAGAGAGAGGGAAAAAGAGAGAAAGGTTCTCTCTTCTTCTAGTTTTCTTCTTCCTCCTCTTCCTTCTATTTTTCTCTTCCTCTTCTCTTTGTTCTCTAAGAGGGTCTTAGAGAGTTGAAGAGGATCTTCAATCAGCCATTAAGGAGGCATCTTCTATAAGAGAGCTAGCACCCCGATGAAGATAAAGGCTTCTGATCGGGTCGAAGACTTCATATGAATCCCCATAGAGGCCGAACGCGTATGCGGCTCTGCAGGAACTTTGCTTTACGAAGTAGATATTCATCTAATCTAAATCTGATTTTTTTTTTTTAGTCATCTTGATCTTGCATATGATAGATCTTATAACATCAATAGATTAGATCTACTGCATGCATGATAGATTAAAAGAGTTTTAATCTAGGGTTGAAATTTTTTCACTGCTAGATTTTAAATTTCTGCATGCACATCTAGGAGATGACATTTCTAAAATCTTTCAAATGGTTCTCATGCTATCCCATTACTGGTGCTCTAGCCTTTATACTTAACCAATATGATAAGGTACTCACTTTAATTTCTCCACATACTCTAACACCAACAACCAATATTGTAGGTATGCTTCTAGCTTGTTTCTCTATTATTACTAAATTATGGGTGATTGATACTAGAGCCACTGATCACATGATATTTGATTCCTTCCTTCTAATCTCTTTTTTTACCATAAATTCTTCGAAAAAGATGGCCCTTCGGGATAGAAAGAAGCTGATATGTAACATATACAGGAACAACAACCCTTAATTTTCTGTATCTATAAATAGTATTGTTTACATTCCATCATTTCAGCATAATCTTTTCTTTATTAGTAAGCTCACAAAATCCTTAAATTATGCCATTATTTTTTATGCTTATGAATGTATTTTGCAAGGCCTAATAGTGAAGATGAAGATTGGTTTGGATAAAGAGCAAGGAGGCCTCTAAATTTTCAACTTGATTTTAGTTCTATCGCCGCCCTTTCAATTTCTCCTCATTCTATCAACTTTTGTCATTATCATTTAGGCTATCCATCTTCATCCTAACTATTTCATTTATTCAAAATTATTTTCGATAAATGTTTGTATCAGGTTCACCCTATTGCTAGAGAAATAAGATTGCCTTTCCTTAAGTTCAATTTCGCCCGTTGCTCCTTTTGAATTAATCCATATTGACATTTAGGGTGCTTATAGTGTCAAATCTCATTTTGGTGCATCTTATTTTAAACTTTAGTTGATGATTGTTCTTATACTACATGGGTTTATCTAATGCACCATAAATCTCAAACCTAGTATTATATCTAAACCTTCATCTCTCTCGGTAAAACCTAGCACAATACAATCATTAAAGAATAAGGACTGATAATAGTCTCAAAATTTTCCAACATGAACTCCAATATTTCTATACCTTGAAGGCATTATTCATGAATATCGTTGTGTTGGAACTCTTCAACAAAATGGGGTTGTAGAATGCAAGCATAGATATTTACTTGAGGTTGCTTATGTTTTGCTATTTTAGGTTTATCTTCCTCTTGATTTTTGGGGTAAATATGTTCTTATGGTAAATTAATCGTATTCCCTCTCTAATTTTATGTAGCTATTATCTATATGAAGTTTTACTTGGTGCTCAGCTTAGTTATGTTCATCTTGAGATTTTTGGTTACTTATATTTCGCATCTAATATCCATAAAAAACATAAATTTGAAGCTTGTGTTATTTCTAATTTTTTTGTAGATTATCCTTTTGAACTAAAGCGCTATCATATATATGACATACAAACAAAACAAATATTCATATTCCATCAAGTTTTCTTACTTTTGACCTAATCTTACTCCTTCCTATTAGTGATCTCACCATTGACTCTACATTTCCTACACCACCTCCTATATAGCCCATCTTTCTAAATGATAGCATGACTTCATTCCATAGCAGTGATTTTTTTTCTATCACTTCTATGTCTTCATTCCATAGCAGTGAGTTTTCCTCTACCACCTCTATGTCCTTGTCCCTATCCTCATCGATCTTAGATCCATCACCTTCTCTTTAGGGGTGCAAATTGGGTTGTAGAATGTAAGCATAGATGTTTACTTGAGGTTGCTCAAGCTTTACTATTTTTAGGCTCATATTTCTCTTGATTTTTGGGGTAAATATATTCTTATAGTAACTTAATTAATCGTATCCCCTCTCTAATTTATGTAACTGTTCTTTATATGAAGTTTTACTTGGTACTAACTCAGCCTACTTATATTCATCTCGAGATTTTTGGTTACTTATGTTTCGCATCTAATATCCATAAGAAACATAAATTTGAAGCTTGTGCTATTCTTGATATTTTTGTAGATTATCCTTTTGGACAAAAAGACTATCATTACATGACATACAAACAAAATAAATATTCACAAATAGAGATGTCTGATTTTTTAAAAATATATATATATTTTCAATATATTCCATCAAGTTTCCTTATTTCTGGCCTAATCCAACTCTTTCTATGAGTGATCTCACCATTGACTCTACTTTTCCTATACCACCTCCCAGTGAGTTTTCCTCTACCATCTCTACGTCCTTGTCCCTATCCTCATCAACCTCAGATACCTCAACTTCCCTTTAAGGGTGCAATTGGATCGAGTCAAATGGGGTCATGAGTGACCTTGACCTTGTTCGATTCCTTGATTGGATCCAAACATTGGACCCAAACCCAGCCAAATAGAAGATTGGGTCAGATTGGATCTGGTCTATGGATAAAAATTTTGCCTTAATGAGCCATTCAGATTGGATCGGATCCATCACAATCCGAAGAATTTGGATTCGGATCCATAATCCCAAAATATTACATGATCGGGTCGTTGGGATGCGCAGGGGTTTCATGTATGTATTTAAAATTTATAACAAAAATATTAGATTAAACTATTTAATTTATAAATACATGTATAAAATTTGATCTTAAAACTCTTATAAATGGATCTATGACATGAATTTATATGCATAAAAATCTAAATTTAAATAATAAGTATGTAAACCAAAAATCAGCATTTAGCAATAGATCTAACCTATTATTATCAGGATTTCGAACCCAATTTCTGAGCATGGATAGTCGAACTTCATGATCGAGAACGTGAATCTAAAAGTCTTTCTGATCGCTCGCAGTTGCACAAACGTCCGACCTCTACAGATGGTCCACATGAAGTCTTTTGACCGATCAGCCCTCCACGGGAGTGCTAGCTTGTGCAGTCGACTTCTGATGGTAGATCTGATTTGATCTCCTTCTTCAATTATCTCGGACCTTTTCGATATCGAAGATGGATCAGAGGAGGATGCTGGATGGTAAAGAAAAATAGATGAAGACACTCTTCTCTTTGATTTTTCTCACCCAAAACCTTAGAACAGTTCTAGGTCTCTCACTCGAGAGGAGATCAGTCTCCTACTTTGTTCACACCAAAGAAGATAGAAGCCCACCCAAACCTCACACCCCAAAAAGGTATTCAGCCTCTCTTTCCCTCTGGTATCTCACGATAAAAATCAGAGTATGGTTGGTGCACAAAAATATGAGCTTTTTATGGTCATCGCACAAATAGGATTAGATAGGATAAGGGCTAGAGTTTGTTGCAATTCAAATCATTTTAAATTTTAATTTAACTTCAATTTTTCTTACCTTTATCTGACTTAAAGAGAGACCTACCAGAGAATTTTAGGCATATAAAATAATTAGGAACACTTCCTTTGGTCGCACATAATAGGCGCCCTTACAAGGAGCAAACGTGTGGAAGGCTAGGGATAGGGTTTTAGGTTAAATTCAAACTTTTTGAATTCAATTTAAAACCAGCCAAATCCTATCCCTAATGGGTGACAAAAGAAGGGTTTTGGCATGGATTTTTCAGTGTACAAACCAATTTGTGCAATAGAATAAGGCGTGGAGAGAAGGAAAGGTGCAAGGGAGAGAGTTCCATTCATCTGGGACTCTAGGATTTAGCCAATTGGGTTCTATCAAATCCAATCCAATTAAATTCAAATAAAATATGATGAACCTAATTTAATTAAGCTTCTATAATCTTAATTAAATCTGATCAAATCAATAAATTAATTGAGCCATAGATCGATCAAATCAGGATCATTTCTTCCGTACCGATTAGGTCATCTCATAATCTAATCAGATCTGACCTGATTGAATCTAATTCAATCAGATTTGATTCAAACTTTAATACTCAATCAAATTGAGTTAATTAATGATCTAATCACTAATTAATCCTTCATTAATTATAGATTCCAGTCCAGTGAGACTCTTCAGTAGAGTCTCCATCCAGTGGGACTCTTCAGCAGAGCCCAATCCAGTAGGACTCTTCAGATTAGCCATCTGATTGGAGAGAAACTTCTAATGTGTGTAATCTCATAGATTCGAATATAAGTCGATAGCACAAGAATAGATTTCTGTACCAATTGAAGTAACCATCTAGCAATGGTACCTGATATCCGGATAGACCGAATATATGCAAAGCAACACTCAAGAACCTACTTAGATATAGTTATCGTATCATTATCTTTTGACCTTTGATGC
>KE505498.1:257125-284949 GCA_000441515.1 Elaeis oleifera
TTAACATAATCGTTAACAGGCTGACGATTGACTTTGAGACATATTTTCCAACACAGGTCACATATATAGTATCTCAAAGGTTGTTGTCTATAAGAAATATACAAATTAAGAAACTGACTGCTATTACAAATTGTTGCATTACTAGAATGTTTCAACATTTCTCCAGAAGTATCTGTCTTAATAATCGTTGATGATTTTCATCTCTTACAAAGGCAAAGAGATTCAATACATTTGCTTGGAATCTCCAAAAAAACATACTTTAGAGAGAATGGGATGCAACAAAAGAAGAATCTCTTTGTCAAATATAGAGTTTTGCAATCTTACAATAAGAGATTATTGTGGTTATATCTAATCACAAAGTTTTCAATGGGTGCGACATAGCAAGAATTGTTTTGACATGCACTTCACCCAGAAAATAATGCCCAATATGGTTATTTTTAGAGGCTTGAAATTACATAGAATTTAATTTCTACCCTCAAAATTCTATGTTCTTCCAAAACACATATAAGCATAGTCATATGCAATAAATAAACAATATAAAATAAATCAGAATGAAAGGGGAATCAAGAAGCAATTGCCTATAAATTTTGCAAGCTGAATTGATAGCAAATGAATAAAATTTTCAAAACATTTGATACCAAAGTGATAGAGAAATCTTGTAATGTAAGCAGATAATATACTATCAATGAGTAGAACAAAAATTAAAAACCAACTCTCAGCTCACCATGAGGAAAATAATATGTCATCTTAAAATCTAGATTAGTAGAATCATAATGCTACGATGGTTGAATAAAATTTGCATGGAACTCATGTTATTTTATATGGATTTTCTATACACAAGGTCCATACCAATCTTAAAATTTAGAGGGATTCGGGTCAAGTCTTCATTCTCCAAATAGAGGAGAGATTCGGGTCCAATATTGAGTTTAGGTCAAGTCAGGTTAGGTCAGATTATTGACTATGAGATCCAAGTTAACTCATAAAACTAATAGATTGGGTCAGATCTAAATTCAATAAATCCAGATCCAAATTTAGTAATCCAGATTCGATCTGAAAAATAGACCGGATCTAATTATAGAACCTAATCTGACCCCATGGGTCCTTTAACATGGGTCAGATCGGGCATGTCGGGTTGGGTCACGGGTCAATCCAACCCATTTGCAGTCTTATTTCTCCTAGTCACTTGCCTACACTACCTCAGTGAATACCCCTGCATCATTCTATTCAGCAACCAAGCGACCTACCTACCTAAATGATTATTATTGCTCCACTATCAATGCCTCCAAGCTCTTACACCAATAGTTCTCATCTTCGGTGATTTCATCCTCAAGTACATCACTTCTACTCCCTAACTATTTAACATATGATAAATTTTTCTCTTCTTATCATGCTTTTCTCGTTGCCCTTACTTCTATTCCCATGCTTGTGACCTTTTTGTAGAATATCAAATCCCCATAGTGGCGAAAGACAATAGGGAAAAAAATTCAAGCTCTATAAAGCAACAAATCTCCATAGTGGCAAGAGGCAATGGAGAAAGAAATTCAAATATTTTAAGCAAATCATATCTAGATCATTACCACTCTACCTCCAAGAAAATAACTCATTAGTTGCAAATGGGTGCATAAGGTCAAATATAACTTTAATGGTATCATAAAGTGATATAAGGCTAGGCTTGTGGTTAAGGAATTTACACAATAAGAAGGTATCGGCTACTATGAGACTTTTGCCTAGTTGCCAAACTGGTCATAGTTCAATGCTTACTTGTCATTGCTATAATTCGTGGTGAGGTTATACATCAATTTGACATCAATAATGTATTTTACATGGAGAACTTTCCGAAGAAGTTTGTAGAAAATCCCACTAGGTTATTCTCACCAGAGAGAGAATCAAGTTTGAAAATTAATCAAATCATTATATGGTCTCAAAAAGTTAGTAGAAATTGGTTTCAAAAGTTCTCTCAAGCCTTATTTGATGTTGGCTTCTCTCAGTCCTATGCTGATTATTCCCTTTTCTTGTGCATTCAAGGGATCTCTAAACTCTTCATCCTGGTTTATATCAATGATATCATCCTAATAGGTAATGATATCATGGCTATTGATGCATTTAAGTCCTATCTTCACTCAAATTTTATATTAAAGATTTAGAATTTGAAATATTTTTTGGATATTGAGATTGTCTGATCTTCTAAAGATATCTTTCTTTCATAATGAAAATATACTTTAAAAATTTTAGAAGACATAGGTCTCCTGGGAGTCAAGACTCCCGAGACCCCTATGGGACAACATCTGAAGTGCACAGACTCTAATGTCCTTTGCTTAATGATCCTATTTCTCCCACCACCTCCTTGGCCAACTTATCTACCTCATAATCACTCAGCTTGATATTGTTTACTCAATCCATATTCTTAGTTAATTTATGCATCAATCATGCAAGCCTCATCTTAATGCTGCAATCCACTTGCCATGCTACCTTAAAGGCACCCCTAGCCAAGGCATCCTTTTTTATCTTCTAATTCTTTACTATTGGCTACACATTTTCTTTAGCTTTTCCCCTATTTCTTGGAAGACGAAGAAACAAGTCACTATCTTGTGCTCTTCTGCCGAAACTGAATACCCCACCATGGCTATAATGGCTCGTGAGATACAATGGTTAAAGAACTTGCTCGATGACTTAAGTATCACTCATTCTACACCGATGATGATGCACTGTGACAACAAAATTGTTCTTCATATTGCCACCAACCAGTCATTCCATGAACATAAAGAACACATTGAATTGGATTGCCATTTCATTTATGAAAAATTCAGTCTGGCCAACTCCATACTAAATATGTTTCCTCCATAAACCAGTTTGCTGATGTTTTACTAAAGCCCCATGCAATCATGCATTCCATTTCATTGTTAGCAAGTTGGGCACTACAACCATACACCAACTTGAGAGGGAGTGTTGAAAATCATGCAATCTCACGTAATCAAAATCTCTCCTTGATTCTCTCAAAAATCATACAACCAATTCAGCAGATATAACCAGCTATATAACACCATGTTATGAAAATCACTCCTTGATTCTCGCAGCAAATCATGCAACTTTGTTTGGTAGATATGACCAGCTTAATATGGCTAGATATGCAATCAAGATATATTCTATTCCTTAATCAATTTCATCACATGATTTATGGCAAGATCATACATATCTATGCAGATTTTCTTTGCATGTATCATATCAAATCTTTGACAATCCATTTGATGTAGGATATTATATGAAGTGTATACAAATTTATTGTCATAGCTCATAAAAATCAAGCCTTTTAGCCACTAATTTCACTTTCATGGAAGGAGAGGCTAATGGCATTGGACATCAAGGGCATGCATGGTTGTAATGCCGATGATGTTAGTGTAGTTCTAGTAGGGATTGCAATGGTGAGGTTGGTAGAGAAGAGAGTGAGATCAGAGATAAATGGAAAGAGAGTGAAAAAGGAGAAGAAGGGACTTCCAAAATGCCCTCTAGTTTGGTGTAATTAGAGAACTAGCTAGGCATGAACATCATTTCAAAAAATTGTTGAAGGTCAACATATCCACCGCACTAGCCACACACATTATTGGTTATAGCTCATTTCTATTGGATAAATCAAAGCCATCCACACTAAATTAGATGGCAGGGATACTCATAGGTACAAAGATGTCAAAAAAATCTTAAAAGTGCTATAGCAAAAGCTATTTTGGAATTATTGTGGGAGATTCCTAACTCCGATCGGAGTAGCTAGAGATGGCTGGTGTGGCAAGACCTGCAAACAAGTCTTGATCGGGGTTGGCTCTAATGGGAACCCTCTAACAGTCAAGTCAGAAAAATACAACAGATGAGAAGGAGAGCGAGAGGGATAGAGGGCACACATATGTGCGTGCCTAGAGGGTCCCTTTTTTATCTCTATTTATAAAGAGACCAGAGCCATAAGGGGAATATTATCCATCGTGGGATATAAGTGGTCTACTCGGGCATGGCCCAGGCAATAATTTCTTCTGATTTGGACTTTGGTGGTGGACATCATCTTATCCGACATACAGTCAGCTACTCTCAAAAGTGGCTTGATTTGACATGACCTCATCCAACGCACAGTCAGTCGTTGGAGTGGTATGGTCCCAAGTGGAGTGATCTGACTTAATGTGACCGCATGAGGATTGACTTTTTTGAATGTGGTAGCCAACAATAGTTGAAGGAAAGGCAGCCTGCTACTGGAGGCGAGGATTGGCAGGGGATCCTCCGAACGAAGACAATGTCGGGGCCAGGATCTTTCTAGGATGGGTGCCTAATGTTCGGGTGTTGTCCTGATACCAGTTGCTAAGAATCTATGATCGAAGCTAAAATTGACAGTTGAAGTCAGGCTTGGCGGCTGAAGTCAAGTTCGATGGCCAAGACAAGGGTTGACGGTCGAAGCTAGGATAGGTGGCCAAAGTGAGATCGATGGGGTTCTCCACTAGAAAGCTTCATTCAGAAGGATCAACCAAAGAGCGAGGATCAGCAAGGTCCGAAGTGAAATCTTCCACTACTTCATTATATACTGAATGACTTTCTTCAGTGTAGTTTTTTTTATAGTTCTAGGATGATATATCTACCACTAGAATTGTACTTATTTACCTCCGATCAGTACTGTGGTGGCAACTTTGGAGAGTGGGGATCGAATGGTCTAAAGTGAGATCCCCACAGCCACGTATCTTCGGCATAGACGACATATTATCCCCCAATACATGCCCCCCCTACTTTCAAGTTTGAATCAAGGAGGGTTCGGATGAAGGGAGTATGTTGATTTGCAGTGGCTGAAGACATGCTCTTGTCATAGCTGAAATGATGCGTCCACACCTTGTTGAAGAAAGGAAGGGTCATTTCGGGGGTTAATCATGATTGAAAAAAATAGGATGATTTTGTGGGATTCAAATGACTGTGTGCTTCGTTCGGGATGTAACCCATAAATGAGCCGTATGTCGGCTTTTGTTGGCCAATAGGGATACGCCAGATGTCAACCATCCAACAGTTAGGGGGGATTCGGTATCTGAGCTGTACTGGCCTCTGCGCCTATAAAAAGGGGCTATAACTTCTTTCATCCCTCCTTGTGCTTCCAAACCATTCTCCTCTTTTTTTCTTAAGTTAGGTTTTCGGTCTCTTCGTTCTCCCTCCGATCGTCTCTTTCAGTTTCATTGGATCGCCGGCGATCTTCTCCAGCAACTTCCTCCGATCAACCGTTCTCATCTCCTGTGCAGTTGCAGGTGGGTTTCCTTACTCCCTCATCGGTTTTCTGATTTCTCATCTTTTTCTACCAATTTTTCTTGATGCCCTCTATGTCTCCTTCATTCTTCTTTCTCTCATTTTCTTTCTTCTTCCCTTTAATGGCAAGTTCTGAGGATTTTAGTGAGAGTTGGTCTTCCGAATCCCCTTCTTCTTTCGGAGAAAATCCCATGGGTTCCGGTGTCGGACGTGAGACTGGACCGTCTTTCGTATCTAGTACCATTGGGTCCATATTGGACTCAAGAGATTTGAGTTTGGTACATGATTATTTTCATTATCTCTATATTAAGAATAATATATTTATGGTGTTTTAATACCTAGTGTGAAGATCCAATATTCTTACATGTAGCTATTACGTCCTTTTGTTCATGTATCCAAATAACCAATAAGTAGGCCCTACACCACTATATCACATTTATATGTTAAAATATCAAGAACACAAAGGGCATGTTTGGATGGTTGGACCTAAAATTTATGAATTTTGTGGTCTAGATTTATGTTTATAACTATTCTGGACTATCTTTTGAGTAAATTGGTCTAAATCTTATAGGAAAAAATAATCTCAATAGGTCATTTTTTTCTCTCCATGAAATTCGAGCTGGCCCACTTAAACGTAATCCAGGATAGTTATAAATATAAACCTAACCCGGTGTATAATTTAATATTTTTATAGTTTTACTAGCCTAACCAATAAATTTTATAAGATTTTGGATCTAATTATCCAAACAGATCCAAAAATGGATCATAGCCCCTTGTACACCATAATTTTATTGGGCTTGGATTAGTCAATTAATGTGAACCTCTTTCATCCTTTTTTGCGTAAGCAACACAAAATATGCAACCGGTGGCAGCCGACATTATTTATAGAAAATCTTACAGGTTTGATAAGTCTATCCTGAGCATGGCAAACAGTGACAGTAGGAGTGGTGTACAGTTTTCGGGTGATTACTAGTCTTGACCCTCGAGCATGCTGTTTTTTGTGTTCTCTGATACGAAATGCAATTTTAAAAAAGTAAAAGAAAACGAGAAAATACTCCCTAATACAATACAAGCAATGTGGGAGATGGAAAGGAGTAACTCCAATGACCCTATGTTATTAATGATAGATCTCTTGCCATATGCTTCTATGCAGAAGCATATGTTACAACATTTTCAATAACAAAGACAGAACAGACCACATCATCCACATCTCGTACAAGATATTATACATATCCTTATCAACATCGCAGTTTTATGTCACAACAGCACTGTAGATGTGCCAGCGTCTCCCAGCAGAATTCCTCTGTTGCACATTGATTGATAAGGATGTGCTCCAACCACAGTCCAATGGGATGACTATGAATAAATTATCAATAATGAGAGGCTTATGAATATACTAGCTTGTTCCCTTGAAAAAATATACGTGCTTGCATTTAGAAATTTGCCAAGGATGGCGGAGATTCACAATTTACAACTTGGATATTATCACCCAAGCGGACAGGGGTTTGATCCCAATTGGAGTCCGTTGTCAAGCGATTGGATGAGTATCGGATGGAAGGTTGGTATTAACCCCTGGTAATCCACAGAAAGAGAGGTGCATCACATACAGAGGCTTCAAAATTCTTCCAGTCTCTAATGTTCTGGGAGGAACCAAAAGCATCCCAGTGAGGTCCTAGATATACAAAATACAAAATGAATACCATAACAAATGACATGAGACTCTATTGTCAAAAGAATATAACAAAAAAAATGCATGGAGTCCCCTCCCACCCTGTTGCCGTAGACTCCTGATCAGACCATGATCGTCTACTGGTAGGGACTAACGCCAGTCTTCAGGGTGAGGACTTCGGCCGGTACTTGTAGACAAGTTCGCTTTCCGAGTGTGTCCGATGGGAAGTCCTCTGATGGTCAAATTAGTTGAGAATTAGGAACAGATGAAAGAAAGAAATAGTATAATTAACACCCAGGGTGCTTGAGAGACTTGACGCTGTTCCTTTCTTTTCTGTTTTGTAGACGAAGAGCTGATGGTCATAGTTGGGGGAATTATAACTGGTCATTTTTAGGAGAACAATAACTGTATATCCGGGATCAGCACATAGTACTTAATTTGTTATTTGAGCGATGGCATAATGATCTTAATGGTCTTTTGTCCTTTCTGTGTGATGTCCGAAATTCTCTATACGGAACATCCACCGATGATATTAGAATGCTATAGTCCTGGCACTAGATCAGAAGTATCCTTCCGTATGGGCCACCCAGTACTATAACAACTGGTTCTATTGTCATTCAAGGTCAATCTCATGTCACATCCCTTTTTTTTTTCCTTTCTGGTTTAATTTACATGGGAATCCATTGGGTGTATGCACCTGTTGTCAGAGTTTGCACACAAAAGGCTATTAAATCTTTAATACATAGATATATGGCATGAGAGTTGCTTGTAGCACATGTAATTATGAAATGGTAACATTATTTCAAGATCTTGCTGTATAAAATCTATGTCAGAAATATAAACCATGAAATTTTTAGCATGCTCTAATACATAAAACTTAACAAAATGATGGTGTGAGCTGTGACCTTATCTCCATTTTATCATCATCAAATGCGAGCTGCCACCTTCCTTCTTCTTTTTTTTTTTGTTCTGTGGATCACTTGAAAAAGGGGCCACTTGAAACCGTCAATAAACAAATGGATTGAATCGTGGATTATTTTTGTGTGAAAAATCCGGCATCAGCTCCAGTTCAGGTGGTTGAAGGGTCACTATAGAAGGCTTTTCGCACCTGAGTGGTGAAGCCATCCATTCTGATGACAATTTCATCCCTCTAAAAAAAACAGGGGAACCAAGACAAAGCCGGTCACAATCAGGTGAAGGAAATGAATGATGTATGACGCAGATGATGTAATTGACCGCTGCGTGATTGAAGGTACACGATAGTTAGAAGCTCATTAGCCCACTACTTGATCAGCGTGTTGTCCCTTTGTTTCATTTTCATACTATAGTATAGTGATATTCCATCATCAAGTTGATAAAAGAATAAAGAATTTAATGATAGACTAACAGAAATTGTAGAGGATGGTGTTGATAATAGGTAGTCCGACTGAAATAATAAAGGGGTCCATGTGAATGTAATTAATCCCCATGGCACTTCTAATTTGGTGGCTGTGATAATTTAGCAAAACTTCTAGAAAAGAATAGAGAGAGAGGACAATGGGAGATTTTTGAAGAGAGAAACTTGCTGAGTTGATCCTATTCACAAGGATCAAGACCTCTATATATACATAGCTTATCGGCTATATAGTATACGCAATCTGCTATACATATGGTATGCACAATGCACTATACATGGTACATACAATCCTCTATATATGATAGATGAGGTCAGCTATATATGGAATGCATTCCTAACCATATATATTACGTAGCATCCGCTATGATTTTAGCCGTGGTAGGTAGTGTCAGTTATGCTTTTACCCACGATCACCAATTCTTGAAATATCCTTCCATTCACATCCCCTCTCAAGTTGATGTGGGGATCAACAAGCATCAATTTGCCAACTAAATACCCTTGGAGAGCATGCATTATAGATTTGGTGGAGAGACCTGTTATTTGATCATGAGAGGATGCACGAGAGAGAACAATAGTTTTATCTTGCACAAGTTCCCAAATATAATCACGATCCACCTTTATATGTTTTGCACATTCATGGGGCATAGGATTGGTAGCAATTCGAGTGGCACCGCACAAAGATGTGTTGGTTATGGATATGACATATCGGATTCCATAAGAAGTTGATGAAGCCAAATAACTGTTGTGCTGATAGATTACATAATTGATATTTAGCTTTAGTAGAAGACTTAGCAACTCAATCCTACCTTTTATAGTTCCAAGAAATCGATGATGAACTCAAGAAATTACATTTACCAGTGGTGGACCACCTAGTATCAAGACTGTTATCCAGATACAGCAATCCAAGAGAGGAGGTGGTGAATTAGATTTTAAAATTTTATAAATTTAAATAATTTTAAGTAAAACTAATCTAAACTTAATTATGCAATAGGATTATAAAATAATATGTACAGTAAAACAAGAGATAAATCAATACACAAAACAAGAACAAGCATAAGCAATATATATATAGTAAATTTATAGTGATTCAGTACCAAATCTAATACTTACGTCTACTTCTCAAATCTTGCTACTTAAGAATTCCACTATAATCCTTTTATTATAGTATAATTATTTTAATCAGGTTGACAATCAACCCAACCAATTATTTTAGCAGGCTCACAACTAACCCAATTGATTTTGTACAGAAAATCAGCCAAAATTTTTTTGAAGTTATCCTAGACTTAGTTAATACAATATCTAATTACGCTTTTAGACAAACCTATCTCATAAGTTTCTATCTCAAAAATTTATAAAGAAAGCAAAATAAGTACAATAAAATATCAACTGAGCCAAAACTCAAAAAAAAAAACCCATTAAAGCACAATTGGAAGTTGATATTGAATGCTCTTTGAAGTTTGGACTTCTTACCTTCAATGCTTGGGTGAAAGTTCTCTGGGTGGTTATGGATTATCTCTTGAAAGCACACCCAATAATTGCTCATTTACTGATCTTGGATGCTTACAAATGGTTTTTCTTCATTTTCATTCCATTCCACTATTCCTTTCTTCTTTCGCCTCTTATGTCTCTTTTCCAATTGAATCCTTGACTTAAACAACTTAATTCTGGCTGAGAGAAGTAATCTAGCCATTCGAAAGGCTAAACTAGTTGTTGGAATAAAAATCTGCCCATTTAAAACTATCTAAAAAATTAGCCGTTAGGATATTCCCATAGAGGGGTTGACTTGTGCACTTCACAGGTCGACTCTATTGGTTCATGGGTTGATTTGTAAAATCTATAATTTTAGCGGTCCTTTATTTTTGGCCTATGGCTTTCAAGGTCGACTTATGGATGTCTAAGGTCGACTCTCCATTATAAAGGCTTCTAAAATACTTCAAATATTTTTTGACTTTAATATTTATTCTTCAAGACTTCTCCATGCTTCTCATCTCCTCTTTGAGACCATTTTTGGATTGACTTACTTGCAACTAAGGTCATTCAAGAGTTGGCTCCTGATGTCCCGATATGACTCCTCTAAACCAAGACTTATGTAATTTATTTTTTCTAAAGTCCTTTTGACTTAGCTTCTTTGAAATGATTTCTTCTCTGATTTAATGTATCTTTGTGAGCAACTAAGAGATCTTGCATTAATTCTTAAAACATACAATTAGTATAATTTACACTTAAGTATTTTGTTATCATCAAAATTAATCCTTGGGTCAATAAAGACAACATGCATTCTCTGCAATTGTAAAGGTTGTAAGAGTAAGAGAATAATCTAAAGGAAAGAATGAATCATTATGCATAGTGCCTTTAAGTTATTGAATAACATGATGAACTATTATCAGATGTAGTCATCATAGATCAAAAATAAATTGACTTGCTACATGAACTATGACAGTCGCGAGTTATAGTAAGATAAATAAGACTTCTCACAAGGCACCTACATAGAACTAGATCTAAAATGGGTTGTTTGTCATCCTTTTTCAACTTCATATTAAGTTCCATTTGCATGGGACAAAATTGTGATCTATTAAATTAGATAATTTGATCAAATCTTTAGTATATTACACTAATTTCGAGATCAAATTGGGTATGGGCTAGGTTGATGTAAGCTCGATTCTATCCCATTTATTGAGCAAGCTGAAATTTTATATTCAGCCTGGCTGCTAGGCTTAAAATCAAGACTCATGCCTATTCGAAATTGTTCGGGCTTGAGCAGGCAAGGTTGAATTTGAATAGGTCTAGTTCAGATAATTTAATTTTGGTAGGCTCCTACCCTCTTTTATTTTAGAGAATAAAAGAAGAGTGGAGTGTTATTTTTTCTCTAAAGAATTATCTAAGATTAAAACTAGATAAGATACAGATCAGATACCAGTATATCCATATCCATATTATTTATTAAATGAATATAGATACAGATATTAGTTAGATGCAAAAGTTCATGTTAATATTCATTTTAAATAGATACATATATGAGTCGGATATTGAAGTATGGATATAAATACGGATATAAATCAGATAAGTAAACTTTATGACCATAAAATCAAAGATATTACTAAACAGATCATAAATCAAATTGATAGCATATTAATGTGGCTATATATTTTATTAAAAGTTCATTAGTGCTATATAAAATCAAGTAAGATTACAGATAGAATTCAATATTCGGATATGTATCAGATAGTCATCTATCTTTATCTATACACATTTTTTCTTTAATAAATATGGAGGATATGGATATTAGAGGGATGCTCAAATTTTTATCAATATTCGAAGAGATTTGATTATGAAAATAGATTTGGACGGATTTATCCGATCAACTTTCACCTCTAGAACCACCACTGTGGATTTTTTTCTCTTGTTGGTGGGGGGGGGGGGGGGGAGTTAAAAGCATAGTGAGAAGCATTTTGGAGCTCAAAACCATACTCATCACTCTATTTAAAAAGATTATTTCTTGTGTTGGATGATGCATAGAGAGAAAATATAGGATGCATTTTAAGTTCCTTATAAAGAAGGGTACCAAAAATTCTATTGCGCTAATAAGATCAATGACAATCATCATGGACATTAACATTTTGATCAAAATCTTTGAATATGTGGAGAAAGAGATCACTGTTTCTGAAAAATAAAATTCAAAAAATATTGTTAATATTTTTCTTTCTTAAAACAATGGATGGTCTTCTTGCAAAAAAGCCATCATCAAAATTTAAATTAAAGAATAAAAGGCAGAAGATTCTTAGAAATAATAAAAGGACCCACTTCATGAAGATCTCCTACTAGAAGCATTAAACTCGAGCTACAATAACTTAGTGTTTGAACTTAATTAGCACTTTATTTTGCTTTTCCCTTTGTCAAAACATAATTGATATTATTTCAATATTAATCTTGCTAGTAGAAAGGAAGAATCTAGTAAGACTAGTATTCTCTTATAACAAATAATCTTAAAGCGACAAGGAAAACATATCAAATCCAAGTAATTTGCACCAATTTCTTGTCCTCCACGGCTGAGGTAAAAATCAAGTGTGGTTTTTCACACAGTAGAATAGATAGTTTATTTGTGGGTTCGCGTCAAGGTCATTCACGCGCGCGTGACCGTCCGATTCCTTCAGCCGCTTCGAGATTTGTGCGACAAGATGGCGGAGCAGAAAACGAGCACCAATGTTCGCTTCCTGCGCCCGCGATTCTGCCCGTCTCGATCACTTCTCCCCTCTTCCATTCGCCTCTTCAATTCTCCTCCATCCTTTTCAAATTCCCTATTCCCGCCACTCTCTCACTCTTTTCTCTATCCCTCGGTATCGTCTTCTCTCTCTCTCACCTCTTTTCTTCATCCAACCCCTCCATTTTTCCGCAATCTAATCCTTCTCCTCCCATCGATGTTTCGTAAGCTCTAGGGTTTTCCTGAAATGAAGCTCAGTAGCTCAGTGTTCGGATTTGATGACAATTTTGGCACTAATTATCTAATCTGACACCTTTTTCTTCATTTCGTCTTTCTCTATTGGACCCAATTCGTTTTGTCGCCTCGGTCAGGGGACTATCTAGCTCGCGGTTAACTGGATTGTTGTTAATTTTTGATTTCTGGTGCAGATGGAGCGGCTCAACTCCGAGATATACGAAAGTACAAGAATTTGAAGGTATCTTGCCTGTTTATTTCTGATCCATTCTTGTGTTGCTGAAGATTACTGTGCTGTGCTTCTTCTGTTTATTGTTTGAGCTCGATGTGTTCAGAAAGAAAGTTGCTGGATGAGGAGTGGGGCCAAAAAGAGATTCTGATATAAGGAATTTCAATCCGGTATTTTCCCTCCCTAACCCCACAATTTTCTGACTTTTGTATAGACCTTACTGAAAGTTTTCATCTTTGTTGAAGATGTTTTGTGGCTTGAAAGAAGGTTTCTGTCCTTTGGTTTTTAGTATGTATTTGTTGTGAAGTAGTAATTTGGTAAGACTATATAGCAGTTCAATGGATATTGTGATCTATTGCAGCTACGGAGGATTTGATAGAAGAGTTGAAGAATGAAAATGACCGACTGCGTGCAGAGATGTAAGAATTAATAGATCGATAACTTCCATATGTTTTGCTTAGTTTTAACTTTCAATTGTGTATCTGTTCTTGAAATGCTAGAGTATGCGTGCCGTGTTGCAGATCTTCTATGCAAGAGCAATATGCTGAATGTGAAAAGCAGCTTCTTGAAGAGAGCCACAAGAGTGAGGAACAAGTGCCTTTTTCCTTGTCTTTGATTCTTGCTTGCATTTTAGGTTGTAGTTGAATCAGTGTTGATGTGCTTGTAAGGTTAGTGAACATTGTTTTGTTACCATTTTCATAGCAATGGTGTAGGTACCTAGTGAAATGAAATGCAAAAATGAGTTTCTTCATCAATACTCATCATCTAGATACTTTTTGTACTTATGGTTTCTAGTTACATATAGTTACAGCCCAGGATCTGCTTATGTCTTGTTCATAGAATCTTATTTCCATGCATGGCTGGTTAACTGTTTAATTTTGTTGACAGCGAAAGAACTCTCTCATGAAGTTGGGAGGCTTCAGAATCTTTTAGCACAGAAGAATGATGTTAATGACATGGCACTGCTGAGGTCTTCTAATGCAGCTCCTATGGTCCTATCAAGAGAGAAATCCAAAACTCCGAAAAAGAAAACACCAAACTCATGCACAAAGGAAAGTGAGATCCAACACGAAGAGGGAGCTATTTTCCTTATGATGGTGGCCATCGAGAGGAGCAGATTGTGGTAAGTGAACAGTATTCATGCAACAGAACATTGTATGGTCATATTTTTAAATATACTGCACGCATGTTTAAACATCATCAATATTGTTGTTATTTTTGTTTTGATTTTGACCCTGGGAATGGAAGTTTCAGCCAGACTGCTGTAGAAGAAACTTGTCCAGTTCAGGTGTGTACAATTTACTGGGCCTTGTAATAGTTTTGGATGGCCTTTCTGCAAAATATTAACTTTTATATTCTATTATATTTAGGAGGTGCAGCAGGAAAAGGCCAAAATGACTGTGTGTTTCAAACTCTTATTGGGTTCTTGGTTGGCATGAAATTTTCCATAGACTGTCAAATGGAAGGGCTGAGTTTTTCAGTTGTTCATCAAATGAGTGGTAATTGTTTATTGAGTCATATAATCAATTCTTTTACTGCCTGTAAACTACCAAACATTAATTTTCAATTCATCTTTGGCCATTGCATATAGTGATGCTTCAATCCATCTGTTATTCTGGTGCACCACATGCTACCATTCATGCTTGCTGTGTTATTTTGCCTCTCTGTACCAAAGCTGCACAGAAGAATGATTTACAATTGTTTTTTTGACAAATGTTCTCTCCTCTCTCTCCTGCCTCGTCTTTCTCTATGTCTATCGTTGGACGATAATTGTAGAAGTGCCACCTTCTGGTATTGAACCTCGAACCTTTCCCTAGCTCAAGCACCAAGGGGAGAGGCACCAGTACCTCTTCCAAATAGCACCTCAATTTATGTGATTGCCCCATCCTTCACATTGATATTTCTCCATTAGAAAGTAATTCTCTTCATTGAATGTTCCACTCAAAGTGCATCATATATTAGATTATGCTGTAGCATTACTATATCTTGAGAACTACACATATGCAAAAATAATATAATTCGAGCATTACCCTACATTAACGTGTGTTCCATAAACACTGTTTTATGTATGCATGCACATTTTTATGTGTTTTCCTAGTGACTAGTCAACAGGGAAAGATCCTATTAGCTTTGTGTTCCAAACTCTCACTAGTTTTCTAGTTGGCATAAACCTTTCCACGGGTAGTCAAATTGAAAGGTTATATCTTTCAGTTGTTCACCAAATGAATTGTAATTATTTGATAGTGAGAACAGTAACGAGTTTTTTTGCTCTCTCAAATAAGTAAACTCTAATTTTATATAATATTTGATTTTGCTAGTTCGTAGTTGTTGTTCTTGGTTCATCCATTCTTCCAGTGTATTATATGCTAATCAAATGTGATTTCTTTACTCCAAATCCGTTCTAGCTTATGCTGCAAATGTGTATGTTCATGTATCCTCAATCTACATAACCATCCTCAACTTACTTGACTACACATCCTTCCATGTTTAGTATATCTCCATCAAAAAGTAGCTTTCTTGGACTCCATGGTTAATACTTTGTCATGTTAGAATTTAGAGAACAATTGTGCATTCCCTTCACCCAGCTGTAGGGCACCATAATGTAGATTGGGAAGTGTAAATATGCAAAGCATTATCTATTCGGTGCATTATATGAATGTCTGTGTCTGTCTTGAGAATACTGCATGAGGAAATATCTTGAAGAATATATACGAAGATTCATAGTATACTTAAGTGTGTCTAACAACAATATTCTGTACAAAAAATTTCCTCTTTCAAGAAAGATCCACTGCCATCTGCTCTCTTTTCTAAGTGATAATATGCATCCGCCATGAAAATTCTCAAATTTTGGATCACGATGTTGACTCCAACTTTGCATCCTATTAGGAGATGTTGCTACTATCATTGGCATTCTCTCTAATATGAGAGAAACCACCTTATTTTCTTCCTCCCTACTAATATATCACGGGGTTTCATTTAATTTGCACTGTACTTGGTTTCAGCAGAAATTGCCATGTCCACATGTTTGGTTCGTCATAGTGGGAGCCTGTAAATGGACCTCAAGTCTTGACTTCCCAAAAAAGTTGTTGAATTGACTTTGACTGCAGTTGGGCCAAAGCATCCCTGCCTAGTTAGCTAAGGGAAGTGGACTGTTGCACTTCTGAGCTCCTCATACCAACCAGAAATGCCCTATATAGAAATGGACAAAAGCAAAATTTGCCTTAATTCAGTTGTCATGCTTTATACCTTACTATACCCGATGTAGCAAGTTGAATTCAAGAAGCAAAATAGATTATGTTTCATGCCAAGCAACCTGAAACTACCTGTTTAAACATCTAATTGGGATGCATGACCTTGAGAAGATTCCCTGGAGAGACAGAAGTATCTCATAAAGTTGGTCACTTGTTCTGGATGTTATGGTTGTCTTAATCTGCAATTGCAGATGTTGTACCTCAGAGGGTGTTTGGTTGTGGAATAGATTTTGGAAGGGATATTCCCTGTAGAGTTGAAGGGATAGGCTCATTCAATGGAATAGGTGCATTTTGGCATTTGGTTTAAGGAGTAAGTACAGGGAATAAATGGAGGATGTAAGGTGTATGTAATGCACATTGAACTTCATGATAGCTTGAATTTTATCACAAAGACCAGGTTGTCCTCTTACTTCTTTGAGTGTTTATAGAGTGGATGACGGTAAAATAGTAGTTGAAAGGAATAGGGGCAAGCCTATTCTGTGGTATGTCTGTTCCACCATTTTGATGGATAGACATACCATGTAGGCCTGCTTATATCCCCACACAGTATAAGCTCCTATTCCATGAGTCTTTTTCGTGTTTGGTAAGGATATCCCCCATTCATTCTGCAACCAAATTTGTTAGTGTTTGCAAGATGCCAGGGAAACTTATACTTGGTAAACATGAGTTAGGGTTTCGACTAAAAATGATCGGTTCTGAGCAAAGCTGAGTGAAATAATACCTAATATTGGGATGTTGGTCTAGTTTAGGCTGGGATTTTGGCCAACATTGATGTACGCAAGCCTTTTATCTTTTTAAAAATCAGATGGGGGAGTTCCCTTGTGGATGATGGAGGAGGCCTTTGGGAAGCATTTTTTTCATAATTAGATTCATTAGCCTTGCGAGTTCTCAGAGTATATTGAAGCATTTAGCTTTCGAGTTCCATGATGTTGATAAGAAATAGAAGCTTACAACCATTTCATTTCTTCAGGAGTTGAGTTTGTAAAGCTGCTTTAAATTTCATTGGTTCCCTATCTTAAGAATAAACTTTTGTTCGCAAAATATAAATCAAAGTTCATTTGTTATTTTTATTTTTTATTATGAAAAATTGAAATATGAATTTCTTCTGTCTCAAGTTGTATAAAACAAGATCTTATTGTCTCATGAAATCCCAAAATTCTGGAAACAATTTGAAGCTATTTCTAGTTTTTGAAAACAATTTGAAAACTAGGGTTTGGTTTGATGATGACTATTGTTTTTGATAATAAACAAGCTTTGCCTACTAGTGATGAAGCGATTTTTACAGCAATAGTGTTCATTATCCATATCTTAGTGATTCGGTGAGTTGATGTATGATACTTAATACATTAGAAGTGCATTACATTATGTCATTCCTTTTGACTGTTATTCATAACTGTCACTTGAAATAATACCAGGCATATTACCAGGATGTATTAGCTATACTATTTGTTATTGAGCGACATATATTAATCTAATATGATTTATTGCAATTGTTTTTGAACTTTAAAGTATTTTCTAGATTTTCTGTTTTCTGTTTGGCATTTCTCAATTTCAGATTAAACCGCTGAAACTATATGCCTGAACAACATATTTTGCTTTGAAATGTTGTCTCGTATGTCATCAGAATTTTACTAATTTACTTTGTCTTGCTTAGCCTTTTGGTTCCCTTTTAGGTAACCTTAATTTCATACACTTGCCTATGTACGTTTATTAGTTTTAGAAGGAAAACCAAACAGAAGTGGAAGCCAAAACTGAAATAACTATTAAACATATCAGCTCAGGCTTGGATTGAACCAAGTTTTCAAATCTAGTGCCAAAATTCACATTCATGGTTACTGTTGTCGGCAGAGATGGCATGTCCAAGCTTTTGTTCCTGTATAGCTTCATAAGGGATTAACTCAATGTTGTGGGTTGCAATTTCATCCGAGCTGTTCAGCTTCTTTTGAGTACTGTGAGGGCTCACCTTTGTTATCATGGACTTTGTCGAGTTAGGCATATTAACTGAAGTTACTATCATATGCTTTTTCTTCACGTGATATTATTCAGTACTGTGTGAGGGCTTACCTTTGTTATCCTCAAATCCTATAGGACTGTGAATTATGGTGGCATTAGAAGTCATAATAAACCAAGCCAGCTTGCATTCATGTGTTATTCATTCAAAAGGCTTCTATATAGATAGAACTCATTTGGGCATGCTCACTATCAGTTTTTGCTGTAAAGATGACCTATAAGAACTGCATATCTTTGTCTCTCCCAATTGGCCTATTTTGTTTCATATCTATATTGAACCAGACCTTGCACAGCCAATTTATTATTTTACCAACCAATATTCCTGGTGGATTGAGAGGTAGAGGAGCTTTAGTGTGAGGAAAAGATTAAGTGGCAGGTGCTAAATGGAGAATTCAATTTGCATTGTGGTTTTATTTTGCATTAGTGGCCAACAAGACATACTGAAGCTTGTCTTGAGAATCATGGCTTAGGATTGGAATGCATAGCGTAAGTTCAGCAAATTCTGTTGCATTTGTTGATATGCTTATCTACCATGCTTATTATTTTGTTGCCAAAATGCACTGAAAGTAAACAGATGATTCTGATGCCATCAGGAAGGAGCCTGGACTGATAATATGTCATCTTACTCTTACATGAGCTCAATTGCTATTATCAATGATTTACCCAATTATGCTACATGACTTGGGTGACTGTGCTAGCATCATGCTCTGGATTTTTTAAAGATTTTTTTATGCACATTAGTTGCCATATTTTAATTAATTAGAAAAAAAAGGGTGGAGACTTAGAAGGCAGCTGATTTATTTGATTTCGTTCTTAAATTGTAGACTATTATGTTTTTGTTTGCTGTCTAAGTTTGGTTAGTTTTTGCAAGTCTCATGCTAATTTATTTACCAGAATGATTTACTTGCAGGCTATACTTTTAGCTTGACATGGATAAGACATGAAGACCGAGAAGGTGAGCTGATGTACCATGTTTCCTCACTGGGGACTCTAGAGAGGATAGCTCTGGATTGGATGAAGGAAGACGTGGTTTTCAGCATGACCATGTGTCCTGTCTTCTTTGAAAGAATATCAAGAGTCATTGGTCGCCATTGATTGAGGATTGATCCATCCTTGTCTCTGCCAGCCATAGTTACTATGAAACTTGTTGCTCCAAATTACTGTATCGAATCTAATGTCTCATGTGTTGGTTTAAGTGTTGCTTGCACCGTTTTTTCAAAACTTATTGTTCCTTTTTTAGCACTGATTACCCATCCTTGTCTCCAAATTCCTGACAGCCAACTCTGTATTCTGTACTTGAATCAGACCCCAACCCATAATTTTTGTAGGGTTATTAAGTTGAGCAAACTTAGAGGTATCCTTTTCTAGAAATGAAGACTCGCAACCTAGCCTAAGTGAAACCTTGTTTTGAGTCAGATGAATCAAACCAAAGTTGTGTTTTAAGGGGTAAACTCTGGATGTGGGTTTCAGTTGCCAGGTTTGTACTTCAGTTGGATTTAGTTTATTTTCAAGTATTTATATGAAGAAGGTAATGTTCTTTTGGTTGGTATGCTGTTGTTGTAGCTTTTACTTCATGAATTGCTGTTTCTTTTTTTTTTAAGTAAGTGAGGGTACATTCATAAGCATAAGCATAATAAATTATTCATGCAAAAATTGGCCATCCAAAGGCTTTGTTATTCAAATGCATTGATGATCCTGCAAGCACCATCTACAACCTCTTGTCTAAGTTGATTTCAGCCTGCTTTGAACCACAAATCTAAGCATATGGGGAAGATTGATCTTCTTTTTTTTTTGTTTTGATGCAAGTGGGTGATCACATCATTTTAGTGTTAGAGCAGTTTATTAAATTAAAGTACAAAAGGTTTTATAGGTTGGTGGACATATATTATCTGGTTTCTAAAATATTTTGTCATATTAGAAGCCATCCAATCAACCGTGCTATTCGTTTTTCAATAAATATGTCGGATCGACATCGTAGTAGAATGACAGAGAGAAGTTTAGATGTTGCGAAGGAGTGAATATACCTTCAGTTGTTTCATGCTGTCATGGATTCAATTAATAATAATAGCAGATTTGATCTCTTAGCAATTGATAGAAACTTCCTCTTATGATAAGGTGATGTGGGAAACTTCTCATATATCAGATAAGTAGATTAAGTGGGGTCCTTTTGACATGTTGAGAGTAAAATAAGAAAGAAAGAAAGGCAGAAAGAAACGTAGGCTTAGAATATAAAACTCTTTATGATTTATTACATATCTGATTCATGTTGGTTGTTGAATGAGGGCTTTCTAGTGTTTTTGAGGTATTTTATCTAAATGAAAATAAAATTAACTATTTAAATGGATTGAAATTATATGATAGTTTGATCTATATTTTATAAATATCTAATTTAGTTAAAATTTGATCTGATATATATATTTGAAAATATTTGGATTAGGATCAATGGTTTCAGATGGCAAATTATATGATTTATGTTATATTTTGTTTATTAGTTATATCACTACTATTCATTTTTTTACTAGCTTTTATGTAGGCAAGGGGGTTCTAACATAAAAAAATTAGTTTATAGTCTTTTATATATTTCTGATAATGATCAATAGTATTGATTTTTATTTTGACAGGCATTTCCAAGATTTTCATTAGAATGTATTTGGCTCAAGTACTAAATTCATCCTTGAAGTTTGGGCCTAAAATTATTCTAGTTTAACCTTTTAAATGTTGCAATTAAATCCCTAACGTTGGAAATCGAATTCATTTTAGTCATTACCATTACTTTTCCATTGGTAATTATACAGAATTGCATAGGTGGTATTTTTTCATGATGTGGCAATGGGATGCTATTTACAGATCAAAGATGTAGCAGTGAGAGTTGATTGGGAGGGAATTGGCCACATTAGCGGGGTTGTTGGAAGGAAGAGAATGGGCAAATTAGGACAGAGGAAGCAGAGATTAAGACCATCTTCCTTCCCTCTATTCTTTCTCCTCTCTTAGCAGGGATCAGCAGAGTATGAGGGAATTATGGATAGAGTGGGTACTCACAGCATTGAGAGCCTGTTAGTAGGAATCAGCAGAGTATGAGGGAATTATGGATAGAGTGGGTACTCACAGCATTGAGAGCCTATCATTTCAATTAAGAGCCTGTTAGTAGGGATCAGCAGAGTACGAGGAAATTATGGATAGAGTGGGTACTCACAGCATTAAGAGCCTATCATTTCATAACGATTAGACTCGAAGCTAAGACTGGAAATGGGCTCGGATCGGCTTGACTTTGGATCAGGCTATGGACTAGGCCTAAACAAAATCAGACTGAATTTGGATTCAAATATATAATCCATTTCTTTTTGGATCAAGTTCGGATATATCATTGGTCTGGTTCGAGTCTAAGCTTGATTACAGGCTCATTCCTCGACCTGCTTAAATTCAGCCTGTTTGACTACGAATCTACGATACTCATGGAATCGCTCGTTTTTTTTGGGGGGGGGGTGGGAGAGAGTTTGGTTCTCCCCTCCCTCCTCCTTTTCCTCTCCCACCCCCTTGACACCGCTACTACCTCCCCCTCCACCCAATTTGGTTAAAATAGGAAGAGAGATTGAGGTGGATTGGGTGAACCAGAAGAGGATGGTCGTAGCATGGATTCTTGAGGGGCTGATAAAACTTAAAAGCCTGATGGGGTAGCGACGGTGGCTACAAGGACAAAGGAGATCAGGGGTTGTGGGATGGCTCGAATGGGTTTAACTTCACCAGGCACCTGAGATCTTCTCCCAAGCGGTGGCAAGCAGTAGCTTTATCGGCTTGATGGCCACCACCACCACTTCACCAATGGCCTTAGGGTTTAGCTTTTTTAATCTCTAGCCGATTCTTTCGAACCTCAGCAATCATTGCTTAAGGCAGCGGTGACATTGGAGGAGGAGATCAGGATATCGGGACTCTTAGATCAAATGGCCCCCATGAGTTTGCCACCTTTCATGGGTCGAGAGGGAGGTGTTAGGAGCTAGAGCTCGGCCCTATGTGCAATGAGATGTGAAAAATAGCGGGAGGAAGAAGGAAAAGAACACCAACTCACACACACACACACATAAGAACATATGGATTTACATGGTTCGGAATCTCTTGCTTCTATGACTACGACCGCACAAAAAATTTTTACTACATAATCAAAGAGTTTATAAGAGCACAAGAGATGGGGAAGCAACTTTCTCTCATACATCCTCTCTTCTACACAACACAACTGTCGGCTCTCATATATTTGATGTCCAATGATTATCTATTTATACTATGGATTAGGATTAACAACTGGTAGGGGTATTTTCAGCTAAATTTATCTTCTATTTTAATGAGATAGGGAAGGAGAATCACGGCCATCAGTAGTATGTACTCTCTATCATTTATTCAATGGAGTTCCACCCCCCTAGACCCTCCCGACAAGGGGGCGCTACCCCCTTGATCCCCCACCTGCTGACTGGGCAGCGGGACTTGCAACTACCAATTATAGGGCGCAATTAAGACTTAGATCAAAGGGATGGGTCAGGCTCCACAATCCCAATAGGAGGACAGAGATGTCGCCAATGAAGGGGGCATGGAGGAGGGGGTTGGCACAGCGGCGGTTGTCATAGAGGGACTTGAGGAGGTGGAGGGCCCAATGATTGTGGATAGAGCTGGGGCTGGCATGGGCGTGAGCTTAGAGTGGAGGTCAGCAAAGGTGAGGATGTTGGTGGATCATTCGGAGATGGTGAGCTGGCACTTGATTGACTAGGCCATGACGGGCTTGTCGAGCCGAGGGAGGGGGACATGTGGCTAGAAAGGAGGCGATGGGTGTGGTGGAGGGCTTGGGGAGGTCGGTGGAGGGGTCCCCAGAGTGGGAGGGGGAGCGGGAGGAGAGGAGGTGAAGGATGAGCTCCTTGACGAGATCGAGGGTCTTGGGGTCATCTATGGCCACCGATGACAGGGATCTAAGCCGTAGTTTCAGGGATGGCTTTGGCCCATTTGAATCTTTTTTCTATTGTTGACAGAGATTTTTTCTCTTTATCTGACATCGAGCTAGCCCAATCGGGCTCGGATCTGGGCTTGGGTCAGCTTTTTCCTAAAAAATCGGATCTAAGCCTAGCTGGAAGCTCAAAAAATTATTTCGGGCTAGACTCAGGTAAGGGTATGGCCCGGCCCAGTTCCAACCTACTTGAAGCTAGTTTGGGTTGGCCTGCATTAGGCTAATATGAACTTGGCCCAATTTAGTTGCAGCCTTAATGTCTAAATGATATTTGGTGCAATGTTGCCAAAAAAATTCTTCTTATCTTATTTGTTCTTGCTTTTTGACCTGCTTTAAATTTCTTGGCACCTGTTTTTTTAGCTCATCAAAATCAACTAACTAGGCTAAGCGAAGTCATGTTGCTGAATGCCTTAGTCCAACTGCAATCTGAATTCAAGTCACGTTAGACTTTTTACTTGCACGAGCTATCAAAAGTTCAGGCTGGGTATGGGTTGGAAGCCCAATAGGAGGAGTGGTATGTGGTATGCAAGGTGGCATGACTATATTTCATCATTAAAACATTTTAAATATACTCCATTTTTCTCCAAGAAAATAAAAGAGAAACATTAATTATACTTCATGAAAGTTAAACTTTTGAAAGGCATGAAAATGATATTTGATTTTTGATTTTATGGTATGATTAGTTGCATCTAAGATACACATGGTCCGACTAAAATTTCGTCACTAAATTAAGAAGGAAAACACTTGGAACTAATTATTTTATCCATTTGCTAAAAAGAGTTTAAATACACAATTTAACTCAATGTGAATATCTACATAAATATGCGAGCCGTAAAAAAGAAGCCCAAAAAGTGTTTAGATACACCATTCAACACAATATCATGCCTACATGAGTGTATGGGTGGTAAAATAGAAGAACTATAGAAGTCCGAGTACAAAGCATTCTTCTGCCAGGATAGCTGCCTACTCTAAGACATTGGCATCACCTCCATAGACTGATGACACAGGCACCTCGATAGGTTGGCTGCTAGGAGGAACTAATGTAGGTGAAGATAGTGGTGTCAAGATCACGCTATCAACCCACTCCAAGATGTCAAAATCAATGAGCCCACCATCATCAGACATGGAAGAGATAATGCGGGTGGACTGGTGATCTAGAAATCCTGAATGTGGCACCAAATGAGATGCAACCTCTGGCCCGATCCAATTAGTAGCAAGCTCCAAAACATCATCACTGCTGCTACAATCATTCACCTCATGAGCCTAATCGAAGAGCATCAAGTTGGCAGCATGTATCCGTCTTCTCTTGTAGTCATGTACGATAGGACTATTTTTTGAGAGAAATGGAGGAAGTAAGTTGCTTCCACCAGAGAATAATATATAAAGATAGATGGTAGTAGTAGTAGTTGGTATGGAGATGCACATCCTAGGACGTGTTCTCTACATGAAACCGGGGGGTCTAGATCATATTATAGAACTCCCCACAGTGACCTAAGAAACCTAAAACTGAAGTATGTAAACAGACCTGGGGAAAAAACCAAAGACCTATAAGACCTGAAAGGTATCTCAAGGTCTGTTACAATAGAACATTTACAGGTCCATGACAAACTTGAAAGACCTGCAGGGAACTTCCTACAGTCTATATTATGGAAGACACTGGTGTTCCAATGCATGTCTCCTGGTCCTTTTAATCATACTTTTGCGATTTTTGCCTGCAGTCTCAGTTAATTTAATTTGCTTTAGTTGGGCACCAATTCAGTAGTGGCACTGTTGATGCAAACTCCTACCAAAAATCTGATTATGGCACTATTGATGAGTCCAAATTTTTTAATTGAACTCCTGATATGTTGGATCTGCGCTGAGTCTGCTCCAGCGATTTGATCTGTCCAAATGATAAAGAGCCTGCCAATACGTTTCATAGTTATGCCCGGAAGGAAGGCATAGAATTCGAAGCATCTCTTATTTCGTTCCTTCCATATAGCCCAGATTCTAGCTGCCACTAGGATGTCCAGCCCTTTTCTGAGCGAATGCATGGATTTTTCTAACCTCTAGTCGCTCCATAGCACTGTTTGAGATTGTGGGAACTCCTTAAGGTGGAGCTCGTCACGGAATATTGTCCATATCTTTCTTGTATATGAATATTGGAGGAATAGGTGGTTGGTTGTCTCCTGGACGGAATCGCAAACTGGGCAATTTGTCGTACCTTGCCATCCACGTTTCACAAGATAAGCTTTGGTCTGTATTTTCCAAGATATCCCAAGAACGAGAAGAGTTGCACCTTCTATGGTATGTTGATTTTCCAAATTATTTGCTAAAGTATGGGCGTATTCCTCCATCCAATAGGAATTAACAGCAGATCTTAGTCGAAATTTACTCCGTATAAGCCATCTCCATTCAATAGTGTCAGGGTTTGTGGTGAACTTCACTGTTGCTAGTCTCTGATTTAATATCAATTGTTCTGAGGGATCTGTCAACATTGATGGTAGGATCCAATTTCCATTACCAGAGTATAAGTTGTATGCCTCTGCAACTGAGATCACCTTACGTGGTGTTAGATAATACAGCCAGGGAACCTATCTTTTATTGGTGGATCAAGGAGCCGTGTGTCATCCCAGAAGGAAATTTGTGAGCCTATTCTTGCATGGAATTTCACCATCAATTGGCATAGACCCTTAACGCTGTGTACTTATTTCTAGAATTCAGATAAATTCTTTCTGATTAGTGACTTCAGTAAAACCAGGTGACCTCTGTAGTAATTTGCCTTAATGATTGCACTCCAGGGCTTTGTATCTTCAGTGAAAAGGTTCCACCACCATCTACATAACAATACCTGATTCATTGTTTCAGGTCAGTGATCCCTAATCCACCAAATCTCTTGGGTTGGCAAACTGTAGACCAATTTAACAAACATCTTCTAGCCTTACATCGCTCTTCTCCACTCCATAGGAATGCCCTACGAGCTTGATCTATCCTTTTGATTATGCCTGATGGTAATAAGAAATTCGACATCCAGAATATCACTGTGTTGAGAAGCAATGCCCTTCCTGTAATTGAGAGAAGCTTGCCTTTCCAACTTGATAATTTCTTAGTAATCTTCTCTGTAAGCAGATTCCACTCTTGTATCTTGGGCTTTCCAAGACAAAGTGGCATATCCAAATATTTCAATGGGAAATCGGTAGGTTTACTACCTAGGATCTGAGCAGTCTGATCTCTATGTGATTGTGTAATGCCAATACCCAATATTGTTGATTTTTCAAAGTTGATTCTTAATCCTATCAAAAGCTCAAAAGAGTATAAATAGGATTTGATGCAGTGCCGGTTTACACACCTGAAAATGAGGGTATCATCTGTGAATTGTAGATTATGAAGAAGTCCTGTGAATTTCCTATTACCAATTCCCTCGATCATTTGGTTGTTGAATGCCTTTTTGATGATTCGATCTAGAACACCTGCCACTAGAATGAAAAGTTGGGGTGATAGGACTATTATCACCAAATTCTTTGTTCTGCATCCTGGGATGAATTTTGCATAAAGCTATATCTTAGAACCGCAAAACCAATAGTAATCATCAAATTAGTGGTGGATGATGCTACTATATATATATATATATATATATATTAAATAATCTAGCTAACTAGCTAGAGGTCATAAATAAAATAAAGAAAGAAATTACTTTGCCATTAGGAGAATGGAGGAGGTACTCGTACATGGTCCGGTTGAGATGCAGCCTCTTCCTCTTGCTGTTATTGAACTTGAAGATAAGAGAAGTCTTGTGCCTGATCTGCTCAGGGGATTTATCGTCAAAGATGAGCAAGTTCCGACCATTATCATGCCAGAAGCCCAACTTTGCATTGTGGTTGGCCCTGCATCCGCTCTCGTTGGCAGTTGCCCTGTGCCGGGAAGTGAAGCAGTACACCTCTCCTACCTCATGCATGAAACTCCTTGTAGATTGAGTGAAAACAATAATACAACCATGAGAGTTTTTCCTTCTAAATAATAAAAAATTATTTTAAAATAGAAAATAATATTTACAATATAACGTAAAGAAGAAGAACGAACAAAAGGAAACAAGAACGGACAACAAGAAACCCCATGAAGGCTGGAAGCAGGAGACGATGGCACAAAGTGAACCATCCTTCACTTGTAACTTGAAGAAAGATGAGGGAAAAGAAGGAGGCTCTTGGGTTTAACTAGCGCTTTAGGCACGGCAAAATATCGAGAACTCTTCCTTCTTGCCGGTGATTGAAGAAAAATAAGAAAGAAACTAATAACATAAAAAGGGAAGAAGCAGAAGAGAGAAAAGAGGAGGGACTGTGTACTTGGAAGGTTCCATGGTTCTTGCGAATGAACGTCGCACTCAAGCATGCATGAGGGACGGATGGGAGAACCCTCCACTTGCTTCTGGAGGTAGGTGATGAATTCCGTATCCGATGGAAAATATCTCATCCCAAGCATCGGTTCGTACATCTTCTCCCAGTCTTCACCTCGCTTTTCCGCTGCTTCTTCTCTTTGCCTTATCTTCTTCACATTTCTTCTTCCTCCTCCACAGTCGTCAGAGATGCACGATCGTTGCTGCTCCACAATCCTATATATATAT
>KE505498.1:284969-304570 GCA_000441515.1 Elaeis oleifera
ACTACTATATATATATATATATATATATGGATAATCCAAGAAAGCCGAAGGTTTTACCCAGATCGGAGGTAATAAAATAATAAAAAATATTATGCCCCCATGTTTGAGACCTACGGTAATATTTATCAACTATGTACCAGGTGAACCGATTCGCTATCTGGGTTTTATGCGGTAAGAAGGTGTTTGATTTGTAATTAAAATTAAATAAAAATAAAAATAAAATGATTTAAAATCAAAATCAAAATAATTAAATTCTTCGTAATATTTGATTCACGATGGAAATCAAAATAGAAATCGAAATTAGAATGAAAATTTGAATCCATTGAGAAGAATAGAGATTGAATTCTATATAGATTAAGCCATTCTCATTCCATCCTAAAATCGAAATCGGCATGCGACTCTTTCCAATCAAACGGTTGAATGAGAGTCACTCGTTTCGATTCGATTTCAGATCCCATTCTTTCAATCAAACACCTCCTAATTATATTCAAAGTAAAGAGCTCGATTTGCGGATTATTTTCTCCATCCGCTCTCCAATTTTTTTCTCCACCCTCGATTTGCACCCCTTCTCTGGCTGTCCCACTCCCTCTCCCTCTCCCTCTCCCTCCCCAAGCCTATTCCGAAGCAGCTCATTCTCTGCCTGCCTCCCTCTCCAACACCTCCTTGTTTCAGATCATTTTTCTTCATTTCTTACCTATCATCAATGCACAGGTTTCTCGCTCAGATTGCCACAGTCAAGGAGGTATCAAAATCTTGAAGTACTTTTATTTTGACAAAATATTTTCAAATTAATTTTGACAATTTTTGTTAATTTATTCTGTTTAATTTATTTTGCTGGTTCTTCGTGGCCTTGTAGGTGAGGGATACGGTGACCTCTTTCCGATTTCTTTGATTTCAACCATTTCTTTTTAAAGTAGGAGATGTGGCTTCTTTGGGAAGTGAAACAGCGGGATAAGTCTTTTTAATTCTGTTTCTATTGGTGCGTTTTCTTGAAAAGGATTCCTAATGTCCTCAGTCAGTCAGGGCAACTTCGCGACAGACTGGTCCAAGATTGTTTGTTACTTTTGGCATCTTATTGAATTTCCCTGAGATATGGTGTCTTTGGAACTTTTTATTTAATTTAAATCAAATGTGCACTTCCATTTTTTTTCTTTATTGGCTTGCAGACTACAACTAATTGGCTTCCTGGTGATCAGCTAGTCCATTACAGAGGTCAGAAAACTAATATGTTTAGTTGGTTATCATCACTATAAATATTTACTGCATAAATTTGCTTTGAAAATGCCGTTGATCATTCCTTTCATTCATGAACATCATTGCTATGCTGGGTGTAAAAAATAACTTCGGAAAACCGTTACACCGCATGGAAATCTGTTGGCTCAAGAGAACATGCTGCAGCTTTGCGGAGTTCTAAATGAGGGGTTTGAAGCCCATGTGGAAAAGCCTGGTAGCTGCGCACCAGACCCGACCCAGACCCATGCACGTGGGCTGGCCCAGCAAATGCGTGGTCACGGTGTACTACGGCTCACCGCGTTATCACGGTTCACAGATGGGTGCGTGGACCGAGCATCCATTTCTAAGATGTTTCTTGCAGTCCATGGTGGACTGGTGCACAATTTTCAGACATTTCTCGTGGTTTACAATGAGATTTGTGGACCGATGGGTGTGATCGGACGGTTCCTATTTGTCCCGATGATGATCCAACGGCTGATGGTGGTTTCAGGTCTGTTTCAGGTGTTTTTGATGCTTGTTTCACCCGTTCGATGGAGATCTGATGGCCGGCTTTAGAGTGTCAGTTGGATAATGAAAGGGAGTCTGATTTCGATGCAATTTGGCATGTTTCCGAGCTCTATTTAAAGGAAGCCTTGACAGAGGTTCTGTAGTATGCTAAGAGCAGAAAATAGAGAGCATAGAGAGATTTTTACAGTGAGGTATAGAGAGGTGTGAGATTCTTTTGAGAGAAAGAGCGTGCTTTTCTCTTATATAAAAGAATCTGTGTGAGCTTCTAATTTCTTCTCCAATTTTATACTCTTGTGCTGTGGAATTTAATAGAAGAACATCGAGGAGGTCTTTCCTGTGGACGTAGGTCAACAATTAGGTCGAATCATGTTATATCTGGTGTACTTTTTTTTCTTATTTTATTGCTTCATTATCTCCTTTTTATTTTGTATTCTATGTTTGTTCAAGTTATCTTTCCTCTACAAAATAATTCTGTTTCCGCTGTGCTTGTGTGCTGTATGGGTTGAGACATGCTCGGTTACCCTTCGGTCGGTCCTTTCAATTTGATATCAGAGCAAGGAGATTCTTTTGTAGCTAGTTTGATTTGAAACAATGGCGGGCAAGGTGGCGACAACGAAATATGAGATATCGATGTTTGATGGATCAAACTTTGCACTTTGGAAGATGAAGATGCAGGTGATATTGATCAAGGATGGTTGTAAAATTGCTTTGCAAAGAAAGGAACGTAAACCTCAAGAGATGACGGATGGACAATAGGAGGAGAAAGATAAGCCGGCAATGGCGAATCTCTATCTGGCATTAGATGATTCAGTATTGTTGGAAGCTGAGATTACTGCAAAAGGGGTTTGGAAAAAGTTGAAAAACCTCTATGAAGAAAAATCTTTGGTGAATAAAATCTATTTGAGGTGACAATTATACAATCTAAAGATGAAGGACGGAGCATCAGTTCAAGAGCACATGGGTGAATTCAATTCCATTGTGTGCAAGCTTGCGGCCCTAGATGTCAAAGTTGAGGATGAAGAGAAGGCTAGCATTCTATTTTGTTCTATGTCAGAGTCTTGAAATAATCTTATTATAAACTTGAGTCATATTGAAACCCTCAAGATGGAGTCAGTTGTTGCATCATTGCTTATAGAGGAGATGAGATAGAAATCTAGCCAAGGAAGCTCTTCAGAGGAGGCCATGATAGCACAGAGAAAGTCTTTCGAGAGGAAACATGGTGATCGAGAAAAGACGAGATCTAAATCTAAGAGCAAGAAGAAGATGAAATGCTGGAATTATGAAAAATCAGGGCATGTAAAGAAAGATTGCCGGGCTAGAGAAGTTGATACTAAATCTGAATCGAAAAACTTCTAAAGCAATGTAGCAGAAAGTGAAACTGGTTCGGCTACTTCAGATGATGAGGATGCATTGACGGTATTGAAAAGATCTGAGCTTGCATGTCATTGAATTTTAGATTGGGGGGCATCTTTTCACATGACTTCTTTTAGGGAGTGGTTTCATGCATACAAACCATGGGATGGAGGAGTTATTTATTTAGGTGACAATACAACTTGTCCTATGATTGGAGTGAGAGATGTTTAGATCAAGATGTTTGATGATATAATTCGAAAGGTTTCTAATATACGACATATTCTTGCACTTCGCAAGAGTTTACTGTCACTTAGAAAGTTTTATAAGCAAGGTTTAAAGTTTGTCGAAGAGAAAGATCAATTGAAGGTGTCCAAAGAGTGTTTGGTGGTGATAAAAGGAGTACAAATAGGTGGTCTTTATAAATTGATGGGTGAGACTCAGGTGGAAGAGGAGGCAGTAGCAAATGCAAAGATAGTGTCTTCGATAGTTTGGCATCGATATTTAGGATATATGAGCAAGCATAGGCTACAATTATTATTAAATAAGGAGCTTCTTAGGGTACGAGTCAATGCCACTAAAATTTTATGAAGATTGCATCTATGGTAAACAAAGAAGGATTTTTTCTTTTTATCACAGTAGTGGAGTAAGAAATTTTTTGAGCTAATCCACTCAGATACTTGAAAGTCACCTGATAGATTATTGGGCGAGTATTCCTACTTTGTCTCTTTTATTGATGACTATTCTCGAAAGGCTTGGATATATATTCTAACGTAAAATCCGACATCTTTGAAATCTTTAAAAATTTAAGGCTTTGATGAAAATAAAAAAATTTGAAATTAAATGCTTACATTTTGAGAATGGAGGAGAATATTACTCCAAAAAATTTGAGGAGTTTTATGGCGAACATAGAATTTGACGATAACTTATGATTTTCGGGATACCACAGCAAACTGGTGTGGCAGAGAGGTTTAATAGAACACTCATGGATAGGATCCATAGTATGTTAAGTACTGCAAAACTTGATCAGAGATTTTGGATAGAGGCTATGAGCATGGCTCGTTACTTAATCAATCGAGCACTGACAAATTCACTTAGGTTAAAAATTTCAGAAGAACTTTGGAGCGGCAAGCCAGTAAATTATTTTCATTTCTATATTTTTAGATATGATGCATATATGCAGATCTTAAAAGAGAAGAAGACAAAATTGGATAGAAACTCTTGAAGATGCATCTTTCTTGACTATGCTAAAAGAGTAAAGGGGTATCAGTTGTGGGATCTTACTACCCACAAAATCATTATTAGCTGAGATGTTTTCAATAAAGAATCTTTTAAAGGCATCAAAAAAAGTAAAATAATGAAGTCATTATTTCTATTAGTTTTTGATGCAGGCGATGAGGTGCAAGCAGAGTAAGCACAAGTAAATGATGAGATAGTTGATGATGAACCGGGTGTGGAGTCTCCACAATCACCTGAGGATGCTATCTCATTGGAAGAACTGTCAATGGTGTCCGAGCGGCCTAGGAGGGTTATTAGACCTCCTATCAGGTATGATGACTATATCACTTCTTTCATTCTTTTTGCTAACCATGTTTGTGCTTATGTTGCTTTGGTGGAGGAGGACGAGCAGACTTCATACAGGGAGGCTTGTGAGTCTACTAATACTAAAAAGTGGCATTGGCTATGAAGGAGGAGATGGAGTCACTTTGGAAGAACAAGACTTGGGAGCTTGTAGTTCTACTGGAGGAGAGGAGTCCGATCGGATGTCGGTGGGTCTATAAAGTGAAGAAAGATACAGATGAAAATGTGGAGAGGTTCAAAGCTATTTGGTGGTGAAGGGTTATGCTCAGAAGTCAAAAATTGATTTTGATGAGATCTTCTCACCGATGGTTCGTCTTACTACTATTCGGGTTGTTTTGATAATTGCGGTAGTTATGAATTTGGAGCTCGAATAGATAGATGTAAAGACGGCTTTCTTGCATGGTGACTTGGAGCAGAAGATTTATATGGTACAATCTAAAGGTTTGTCAAAAAAGATAAGGAAGAGTTGGTTTGTCGGCTGAACAAATCATTGTACGGTCTCAAACAGGTGCCAAAGTGTTGGTACAAGTGATTTGATTCCTTTATTGTGAGTTTGAGATTTGATCGACTGGAGGTAGATCATTATACATATTTTTACGATTATAATGATGGGAGCTTCTGTATCTTGCTGTTATATATCGATGATATGATGGTCGCAGGGAATAGCAGGAGTCGGATATCATATCTGAAAACTCAATTGGTTGGAGAGTTCAAGATAAAGGGCTTAGGAGCCGTGAACCAATACTTGAGATGAAGGTGCTATGGGAGAGGAAGGATAGGTGTCTATGACGCTTCAATATGCAGAATGCAAAGCCGGTGTCTACCTCGTTTCCTATTCAATTAAAATTGTCGGTCGAGCAATCATCCAACATGAAAATAGAAAAGACTGACATGGTCCGGATACCATATTCATCAGCAATAGGGAGCCTTATGTTTGCCATGGTATGCACAAGACCAGATATTGCATAAGCAGTGGGAGTTGTGAGCCGGTATATGACGAATCCAGATAGCGACCATTGGATAGCAGTAAATAGATCCTCCAGTATCTGAGGGAGATGACTAATCATTCACTCTATTATGGTTCAGCGGGTTTAGAGTGCATTGGGTATGTTGATTCTGATTTTACAGATGATCAAGACAAGAGGAGATCTACCACAGGTTATGTGTTCTCTATGGGCGGTGGTGCTATAAGATGGAAATCTAAGCTTCAGTCAGTGGTGGCATTATCAACGATAGAGGTAGAGTATATTACAGTGGCAAGTGCATGTAAAGAAGCTATCTAGCTCAAGAGGCTTCTTGAAGATTTCAAGGTAAAGCAGGATGTAATGAGGATGAATTGTGATAGTCAAAGCGCATTGTACTTGATGAAGAATCCGACGTTTCACTCTCGGATGAAGCACATTAATATTTGCTATCACTTTGTGAGAAATGTAGTGGATGATGGTCTAATCTCACTATTGAAAATTCATACCGATCCAAATCCAGCGGATGTGTTGATGAAGCTAGTGACTCGAGAGAAGTTCAATTGGAGCAAAGCTTTTCTCAGTCTTGGAGCTATATGAGGAGTGGGAGGTTGGCAAGGCCTATAGGGATGACATTCTTTGGAGTTCGGCACATATCTTCAAGTAGGAGAATTGATGGGTTTGAAGCTCATATGGAAAAGCCCAGCAGCAGCGCACCAGGCCCGACCTAGACCCACGCACGCGGGCTGGCCCAGCAGACGTGCGGTTGTGGTGTACCGTGGCTCACTGTGTTATCGTAGTTCACAGGTGGGCGCGTGGATCGAGCGCCCATTTTTAGGGTGTTTCTCGTGGTCCATGGTGGACCGGTGCTCGATTTCCAGTCGTTTCTCATGGTTTATAGTAGGATTTATGGATTGATAGCATGATCGGATAGTTCCTGTTTGTCCCGATAATGATCCAACAGTTGATGGTGGTTTCAGATCTATTTTAGGTGTTTTATGATGCTCGTTTTCGCCCGTTCGATGGAGATCCGATGGCCAACTTTAGAGTTTTAGTTGGACAACGAAAGGGAGTCCAATTTCGATGCAATTTGGCCTGTTTCTGAGCTCTATTTAAAGGAGGCCTTGACAGAGGTTCTGTAGTACGCTGAGAGCAGAAAACAGTGAGCAGAAAACAGAGAGCATAGAGAGGTTTTTACAGTAAAGTATAGAGAGGCGTGAGATTCTTTTGAGAGAAAAGAGCATGCTTTTCCCTTGTATAAGAGAGTCTGTATAAGCTTCTAATTTCTTCTCCAATTTTGCACATTTATACTGTGGAATTTAATAGAAGAACATCGAGGAGGTCTTGCCCATGGACGTAAGCCAACAATTAGGCCGAACCACATTATATCTGATGTGCTTTCTTTTCTCTTGTTTTATTGCTTGATTATTTTTTTTATTTTGCATTCTACGTTTATTCAAGTTATCTTTCCTCTACAAAACGATTCTGTTTTCACTGTGCTTGGGTGTCGTGTGGGTTGAGGTGTGTTCGGTTACCCCTCGGCCGGTCCTTTCACTAAAAGCAGGATATAAAAGTTGATATATATTGATGCATTATGCACTAATAAGAATTCAAGCCGTCTAGCATATACTTGTTTGTTAGATGAAATAGTTTACGTGTAATTGACCTAGCTGGCACTAAAAGACTAAATTTGTTGACATATGGGTTTTATGGCAGAAAGTATCTAGTAAAAACAAGATGTTACACAGAGAGAGGATGCTACTTGGTGACAAAAAAAATTTAAATAAAACCATAAGATCCATAGCTATGCAAGATGAAATCCTGTAAAATCAAATTTATGCATCACAAATAAAATGTCTGACCTTTACAAAATGCCATTTTTATTATAGAAGCATGTATCACCTTTAAGTGAGTAGACTAAAGAATTGTAAATTGCATTGTTTTGGGTAAAATGGTTTCAACATTTTGGGATTATGAGGTTCTTGATGACTTCTGTTTATTTTTATTTTTAATTATCTTATACTTTTTAATATCTGGGTTTCCAACACCATGAATTGCTATAAAAGAAGTATTAAATATTTACTGTTGTTTCGATATTCAGAAAAATGTTCAGGTTCTTGTCTGGTTTGCACACAAGGAGTTGTTGCTTTGCTGCATTCCTCTTCCGTAGTCACATAATTTAAAATAGACTTTAAATGTTAAATTTTCTCCTGTTTGAAGGTCACATGAAGCGGCAATGTGTTTAGGGTATCGATAGCAACTGTTCCTTTATCCATTGAGATTATGTAATAAATTATTCTTTAATAAAGGCATGAAAGCATAAATTTTGTATTATTAAGTACTCTTTCTTGGTACGCAAGAGAAATGGATCTCAATGGCACCCTTTAGTAAATACCTATGCTGTTTGGTAGGCAAGGAAGGCTGAGAATGGATCAAGGAGTATGGTGCCACCAGGCTGTTGCATTCGATCACCTGAGGCATCCCAAGAGGCCACTGCGAGAGGAAGGAAGGCAAAGGGGTGGAGGAGACTAAGCTAGCATGGCCGGGTCGATTGAGGGAGTTGAGGTCCATCATGCCGTCGCTCATACCCATTCCCATCTGAGCCATTTGGGCCATCATTGACGTCTGGAGCTGTGGCATAATCATAGTGCTCATCATCTCGACTTGGGATTATAGTTGCTCAAGATATTAATTACCTCATCCATCATAGATGATTTATAGGTCTTTTATAAGAAGAACAAAAAAAAAAAAAAAAAGTAAGAAACTTATCTTATTGCATAGGTATACGAGGAATTGGTTAGCGTTATTGTAGAAGTATAGATATGTACCTTGCTTGAGTTTGGAACCAGTTTCTATAAGATCTTCGTCCTTTGGTTGATCCTATCACTTCATTTCTGCAAAGTTATCACTAGTCATTTCCTACAGTCTGTGGATCTGGTTATATCCGATGCTAGATTTTTAGATGGTGTTTAGCTGCAAAACAAGCAGATGATATCCTCCAATGGTGGATCCGCATGAAGAAAGGTGAATCTTCTTCGCATGAAAGATGGAACCCCGATCCTTGGCTCAACCCTTGCATTCCCAAGTCCAAACACATAGGAAGTTAACCATAAGTTCAATGTGAGTCCACCACATCATTAGGAGGGACACTTGAACAAACTCCTCCCACTCGTGAGGAAATCTGTCTTGCCTGAACTATTTGTCATATTGGCCCCTTCACAAAGAATCTTGCCTTTCCCTGGACAAAGTCTTGGTTATCATATCTCACATAAAACTGTCTAGATCTTCTCAATCTCTGATAATTTTTGCTCAAGCACATCATAGATCCAATGATAGCTTACCTTGGCACACTTGGTCCTACTACGAAAACTAACATTCTTGTGAAAATGGATGGCACTTTAACTATCACAAAAGACAACTACCTTTTTCTTTTTACTTCATCCCCAGTTCATTAACGAACCTCTGTGTCCATAACATCTCCTTGCAAGCTTTGGTAGTGGCATTGAAAATTTGGCTTCCAAAAACAGAAAGCCACATATTTTGTAACTTGGATTGCCATGGCACCACCATCCCAACAAAGGATACCAAGTGACATGAAGTAGACTTCCTCGAGTCTCTGTCTTCAGCCATATTCATATACATGTAGCCTTTTTGTACAGGATTGCCTTCTCCATAATCACCTTTTGGAAGTGCCTCTAAGATATATGATCCATTTTTCCACCACCAAATGTTCCTTCCCTTGATTTAGGAGAAATTGTTTCATTAAGCCAATCACATGTGCAATATCTAGTCTAGTGAGCCCATAGCATATATGCAGCTTCTAATGGCTGAAGTATATGGATACTGTTGATTTCATCCTTCTTTTGATTTAAGTGGCTTTGTGTGGTACTCAACTGGATGTGAGAAATAAATGGAGTTCTAACTGGCTTCACTTTGTTTATCTTGAACCTCTCAAGCACTTTTTCTATATATCTTTCTTGTAACAACTACAACTTCTTGACTTTATGGTCATGAGAAGTTTCATACCCGAAACATATTTTTTTAGGTCCTAAACTCCATGGCAAAGGACCTGCTCATTTGTTGCTTCAACTTGGCAGTTTTCATCATTACTTGTTAACAATTAATAGGTTATTAACATAATAAATAATAATGAAATCAACATTATCAAACCTTTGCACATAAACAATAATTAGAGGCAATTCTCTTGAAGCCATGGTCCTTCATAAAGAAATCAAACTTCTTGTACAATTGTTCGGTGCTTGCTTCAAGCCATCGAGATTTTTCTTGAATTTACAAGATATGTGCTCTTCGTTTTTGGCTTTGAATCCTTCTGACTTCTCCATGTATCACTATAAAAAAAGTGTAGCTTTAGAGATAGTTCATCTGAGACGGCTAAAAAGCAGTCTCAGAATCCAGTTTCACTGATGGCATTGAGATGGTGTAGAGACTAGAGATGGTGCTCTTCTGTGACAGTCAATTGAGACGGCCTAGAGACGGTGATTCAATTTTTTATTTAATAGAGTACTAGAGACGACGTAGAGATGGATTAGAGATGGCTGGGCTTTTAGAGACGACATAGCGATGGGGGATTTAAAAATAATAAACTTTCAGAGATAGTGCGATGATGGCTTATTAAAAATTAATTAATACTCTTCTGTGACGACTTTTCTATCATCGTTTCTCCTCTATACCGATAGCCTGATAATGGCTAATTAAAATTAATTAATATCTTTTAGAGATGGCTTAGCCATCTCCAATAGAAAAACAGTAGCAACGGCTTCAGCCATCTCCAATAGTTGTCTCAAATAGCCAACCCTACTATATAAGCACCTTGCACCCCACTTTCGGAGAAGCCACAGGCTGCACCTGAGCGGGGTGGTGCGTAGAGGAGTCGCGGTGCCATAGGGGGAGGGGGGTGGGGGCGCGGCACGTAGAGGAGCCCAATGCCAGTGTGGGGGGGGAGGGTGCGCAGAGGAGTCGCGGCGCCTATGGGGGGGAGCACAGAGAAATCAGGGGGCGGTGTTGCAGAGAAGCTGCGACTCTGGGGGCAGCCCCAGGAGCAGTGTGGTGCACGAGGGGATGGGGGAGCGCAAGGAGCCGTGACATCCGGGGCAGGGGTGGAGATCAAGAGCGAGGAGGCATGGATAGCCGGTCAGGGTGGGGGTGGGGGTGGCAGGGGGGGTGGAGGAGCCGTCGGCGGGTGGGCCAAGAGGGGGGCATGTGAAGGAGTTGCGGGTGGCATTGCTTGAGGGGGCTGAGCACGGAGAAGCCATGGGCAGTGGGAGGAAGAATGAAAAAAATATAATAATAAAATATTAATTGTTGAACTTAGCTATTTAAGGATTGTAGTTAACTTTAATAGTTGAACTTAGTTATTTAAGAATCTATTTGCAATTAAAAAAATTATGTGATTAATTAGTAATTTGAAATAATTTTGTTTAATTGCAGTTATAATTAATTGATCTATAAAAAAATTGGTTTAGTTATAATTCATACAAATATAATATGAATAGCATTATTAAAATTAATTAAATAATTTTAAGAGTAGATATGGAATAGAGACGGCCTTAATAGAGCCGGAACAGAGACGACATCAACTGAGATGGCTTCGAGACAGTGTGGCGACGGCATCCATTTGCAAGGGCGTAGTGACAGCAGCCATTAGAGATGGCTTGACGATGATAATTAAGAATTCAAAAATAATCACATTAGAGACAGCTATCTTTAGAGATGGTGTGGCAATGGGATAGTCATCTCTAGAAAAGCCATCTTAATAGGCCCATCTCTGATCCCTTTAGCGATGCGACTTGCAGAGATGGCTGTCAAAGACGGCTCTTTCCGTCTCAGATGCTTTTCAGAGATGGATTCCCCCCTTTGGAGATGGATTTTGCCATCTCTATTGGCCCAATTTTTTTAGTGCATATTGCTTCCTATAAATCTCCATGGAAAAGGGCTATTTTGACATCCATTTGTTCAATTTCGAAGCCTATAGCAGCTATTAAGACCATTTGCCTTCTAATAGATGACACATTCATAATGCATGTGAAAATTTCTCCAATGTTGATGCCCTTCTCTTTCCGATAATATTCACAACTAATCTTCCTTTGTATCTTGATGGTGAACTTCCCTCTTGATATTTCAATTTAAATACTTATCTATACTTAAGTGTGGTCTTCCCCTTGGCATATGCAACTCACATGCCATTCTCATGCAAGGAATTTATCTCTTCTTGCATGGCTTCTAACTATTCATCCTTATTAATAGTCATGGCTTTTTGATAGAATAAAGGCTCTTTATTATCCATGAGCAATATATACTTGTTAGAAGAGTATTTTGTAGATGATACATGCACTATAGAGGACCTCCTTGGTTGAATTTATGGTGGATCTGCTTGAACTTGATGTTCTTATTGAGGTACATCACTAGGGAGGGGCTCCCTCTCATCACCATGACCATCATCAACTGGTGGCATAATGTTGTCTTCTTATGGCACATTTCCCCCATCATCATGCATCATGGGTGGAGGGAAAGGAAACTCCAATGGCTTATCACTAATAACATGTTACTTTTCCATTTGCTTCTTCATGATTTCAATAGTTTGGTCCCCAAGAGAGAGCATGCTTCTCCTTAGAAAGAACTGCATATCCCATGAAGATGCATGATAGAGCTTTTACATCCAACCTGGATCTTTTTCCTTTGGAACGTAAAAAAGAGGCTTTGCACCCAACCACTCTCAAGTGTGAATAAAAAATAGTGCTGAGTTTAAACTCTCTTTGGGGTATCATCATCAACAAGAGGAAAAGAAGGAGAATGGTCAATCAAGTATAATGTTGTCTAGGCTACTTTACCCAAAAATAACTTGGGCAACGATTGAAGTCCCAGTGGGATGGGGGTCGTCCCAGCTATCCCGTCTTCATCCCAGCCAGATCCATTGATTTGGCCATCTCGATGTGTCCTAATTTTTTTTCCTTCTACTGAATGTTGATGATACTTCGAACGGTCAATTTGTTGCAGGGGGAGGAAGAATGAAGGAGAAGAGAGTACTACCTTTCCTTTTCCACTGGTGCATTGACATCGGCATCGTTGCTGAAGGGAGCATAGTCTTCACCCTTCAATTCTGATTTTTTGAGAATAGAGTATATCGGAAGGGAGGACAGCTTGGGAGGGAGGACAGCTTGGGAGGGAGGGAGAAAGGAAGAGAGAGGAGGGAGGCCTTTAGATTTTTTGGTGAGGAGCCAATTGGGAGGGAGGAGGGAGGAGGGACGAGAAAGGACTGGAGGAGGAAAGAAAGAGGGTTCTGGCTCTGGTACGACCCTTAAGCCTTTCTCCCATGTGGGTTATGGTGTATTTTCTACACAAAAGAGTGATTGATCTTTTTGCATGATGCCATCCATTTGATCACACCCACACAGTTCTCAAAGCACTCATGCAATGGTAATTTTCTTGCACTCTGTTCGATCTACTTGTGTGATGATGCCTGTGCTTTGACTCCATTCGATCTTCTTGTGATCATGCCCATATAGCTCTTAAAGTAGTCCCACACAATGATTCATCCTTCGCATGAAAAAATGATCTTACCGTTCTGATGACGAGACTCTCATAAAAAAATTAAAAAATATGTAATAGAAATGAGAACCCGACAACACTAGCAGCATACATTGTTATATCATCTAAAAAGGAAGGATAGTGAAAGAGTCTTGGGAGTTATTTTATCGGATAAATCCGATAACAGTGGCATGCGAAGGAGAGAAAGTTTTAAAAAAATATTGTTAAGACTTGTGTGGCCGACACTCGACATGATTTGAAATAATAGTTGTTGATCCTATGATTGATTTTAATGATTACAAAATATTGAGTAATTATGGTACTAATTATGTGTTTCAAAGGTGGATGTAGGATTTCTTAAATACTTACGATGAAGAAATTATCCATAAAAAAAATTCTCTTATGATGCCAAGTCAAAATACTTAAAAGAATAAGTTCTCATAAGTTTGGATGGTTCATTATGAAGAAAATGAATTTAGAAGAAGTCAATATTATTTGAAAGCACTAGAGCCAAGAAATTCAAGTTTGAGAGGTCAAAATATAAGAAGAATAAAGTTGGAAGGTTTTAAGTTGACTCTGAAAGATTTCGAGTTGATTCTAGCATGTTAGTATCAAATGGCACAGAGCTCGAATCGATTCCTGAAAAGCTTGAGTCGACTTTCTTAGGAAAGATAAAGAGCAGATTTTTTTGAGTACAGTCCATGAGTCAACTCCTACAGTTCATGAATAGACTCCTATTGTCCACAGGTCGACTTCAGCTCCAATGGCTAGTTTTTCAGAAGCTGTAGATTTGCATAAAAATCCTCCAACGACTAATTTTGAGTCCCCAATGGTTAGAAACAACTAGTTTAGCTTTTTTAAAGGATTTGAAGATTTCCAAACTCAATAAGAGTCAAAAGAAGCAGATTGAAAAAAAATACATCAGTTTGAGTGAGTATCATTGAATATCCTTGAAAAGGAAGAAAAGAGAGAGATTTGTGTATAAAATTCAGAGGACTTTCAAGAGTGATCATTTTCATTATCTTCTACATTCTCTCAAGCATCAATAAGAGAAGTTTAAACTTCATTTGTGCCATCCATCAGCAACTCTTTATACTTCAAAGGGTTCAATTTTTCAATTTTTATTTTAAGCTGAAAATTTTCTATCTTGTATCTTGTTTCTTTTCAAATTTCTTTGGGGTGAAAGAACTTAGATTAGGCCCATCCAAGCCCAGAATTGAACATTATACAATTTTGGTTGATGAGTCTGGAAAACCAACTGGATTGATTATAAATCCAAAAAATAATTGGTGTATGGTTCTGATTGGTGATCTCGAAAAATCAACTGAGTTTGTTTATAATTTCAGATAAAACAATATATTGTAATTGGGTTGATTATAGTAAAATTTTCAAGAGGAGCTTTGGGAGTGGATGTAGGTGCAGGTTGCACTGAACCACTATAAAATTTTGTGTGTTTGTATTGTACCTTCTCTTATTTATTTTACTTGCTTTCAATTTGCATTATTTAAATTTTGGTTTGTATCCACTATCTTAATTCCACTGTAGCTTAAAGAATATACCTTATAAATACTCAAGTTAGCTTACCTTGAAGCATATGCTTGTTTAGATTTTTAGATTTGTTTAAAATTTTTGAAGAATCCAATTCACCCCCCACTCTTGGGTTACTACCTTTCTGGATAATAATAGTGGTACCATCTATTCATATGAAGAAATAATGCATTCGCGTCCTAGGCATGTACCGAGATACCTGATTAGGACGACCTCCAAGATGGTGCGGGACATGGGGCATCCTATTCAAATGAAAACTGAGTCCCACAGGATTTAAAACCTTGAACTCTAGTCACTTGGACATGGACAACATGCTTCGAATCAAGGTTCACCATCTTGGTACTGGGCCCCATACTAGTGCCAATCTATCACTATCAATATGGGGTTGGTTTGGTGTATCAAGTGTCTGTATGCCTCCTGTACCGTATTACCGATACCAAACTGATACATTATGGTACGTCTTATACAATACAGTACATCTTATACTAGGCGTACAATACAATACATCTTGTACCTACTCGTTCAATACGATATGGCAAACCTCGCTTCGAACTCTTTTATAGTGGTCGATTCATTCTCTTAACAACACTATTATGCTTTGGAGCATAAGGAACTACCTTCTCATGCTGAATACCATTATTCTTATAATAGGCTTTGAATCTTTGAGATGTACGCTCCCCGTTATCAATATGGAGACACTTCAACAGTTCACCAATCTCCCTTTCCATCTTGGCATGAAAGAATCAAAAGAGCTCAAATACTAGATCTTTGGATTTTGCAGCATGAACCCAAATGCTAGAAAGATCATAAATGAAAGTAAGGAAATCTAAATTGCTACCAAGACATTTAACTTCAAGAAGGCCACAATCAAGAGAACAAATCAAATCTAAAAGATTTCTACTCTTTCTAGTAGTACATCTAGCATGCAAAATTCTATGATGTTTCCAAATAAATAATGGCCACAAGGTCTCAAGGGCTCAAATTTGGAAAAAATAATGTCCACAAGGTCTCAAGGGCTCAAATTTGAAATTTGAGCAAAATTTACTTCTTTGTTGGGAGTTGTGTTCCCTTCTCACTTATGTGGCCAAGCACCTTGTGCCAAAGATTGGATGAAGAACCATCTATCATTACAAGAAATCATCATTGGTAATATGTTGCCAATGTCTACTACAAAGAATAAAATATTGCTTTTCTTCAAAAGGAGACACCCTTTTGTAAGCTTTCAAAGCACTGTTACCTGAGGCCAACACATAGCCTTCATCATAAGCTAAGATGTCATATTAGTAATATGTTAATGTTTTCTTGTTTGATTTCACTTGTTTAGTTCAAGGAAGACTGCAACATAGGGGGAAAAAATTATAGTCAAACTTAAATCCCATCCTAAAATGTCACTCTGGTTGAATAAGCAAGACAAGATACCAAGAGGCTTTTTTAGAGGTGAAAGTGGTATAGATAATATCAGTCTGGATTTATTTTGTATCCAAATTAATTTGGATATGGACAGAAATTTGAGGATCCAACTAATATTCGTATCCGTATTCATATCTATCAAAAAAAAATAGATATGGATAGACAACTATCCGATCCATATCCGAATATCCAAATCTAACTGTAACCCTATATATTTTATCTAGTACTTATTAATTAAAAAAAAAATATACAAGCATATAAATATGTTATTAACTTGATTTATCATCTATTTAGTAATTGCCATCCAAATAATATTTCTTCATAAAGCCTCCTTGATATGATTTCTACCACTACTTGAGCCAGCCTTGTATCAACTTCTGATATTCTTGATAAAGCCTCCATGGTATGATTTTTACCACCACGTTCTTAGTGAAGAAGCAAATTAAAAAATATGCAGGAAGATATTTCTATGGTCTGTTTCAATGGTAATTCTTATGAAGGAAGTCCATCATTCCATATCATCCTTGCTTCCCTTCCTGTTCTGTCATGATGTGGAATGCTTGCCGAAAGTAGTCAGTGCAAGTCAAATGGTTTATCTTTTAGATACACAGATGGCCCTGTTGCTGGCATATATTTTCACCAAATTAATGCAGCCTGTTCAATCAAAGTAGTTTGGATGTCTTACCAAACATCTGAATCAATGTCTCATTGTCAATTTTCACATTCTCCTGTTTTATATACTAGCCTTCAACAATTTTTTCTGAAGTTCCTTGCTGCAAATAAGTTCTACAGCTGGAATCTAATTCAAATTTGATTGCTTAAATAAAGTTGAGCCCAAAGCTCAGCAGATGTTCTCAGTTTGCAGCTAGTTCTTGTCATGTTGTACTATGGAGATGTTTCACAAGTGTTTCATATGAGGTTGTGGATCCTTTTTCTTTCACTGCAAAACATAATTGTCACCAATGTAACAGTATAAAAGACGAGGACAAGAATCTGTTGTAGAAGGGAAAAAAAATCGAACGAAAATCCAATTGATGATGTAACCAAGTGATTAGCATTCCATTGCCTCGTCTTCGTTGTCTATAAGTATCCCTGTGATGATGTGCATTGAGGCGATTGACCATGGCATCTAACATTTTTTCCCATCTTACCTGCAGGTTACCTATAGAACATAGGCTACAGTGAAGGTATTGCCTTCTAAATGCCAGAGGTATGCACTTCATCTGCTTTCTGTAAAGAGGGATCTAACTGCTGTAAGGATACGCACTTCTAGTTCAAGCGGAAAAAAGGCTTGAGAATATGATTTAGTATGACACAATGTAACAAAACCAATTCCATTTTTGGTATGAAATAAGAATATTGTATGGTTATAGTATACACTTTCAAAGGTTGGATTCAATATTCATCCGATATTGTCATCTCTTTCTCCTACCACTTCTTTTCTTATGTTGATATAATTGCATCAGACCTCTACTATTCCTTGCCCTCAATCCTATCAAATGGAATCTGGTCAACTGGCTGATGCAAGGATTACTTGATTTGTGTCAACTCTTTGTTGATTAAGTATTGGCATGATAATTATTATCTACACCGTGAGATGACATTTGTGACCCTTAGACCTGTTAGATTAAAGGCATCCAAAAATAACAAAAATAGTTGTACATATATATCTCGGTTTAACCACTTGTAACTGCCCCTTGGGCAAAGTCCCAAATCTCTGGTCCACCCGAGGATGGTGTGAAGCTCTTTCTGAAGCAGGAGGCCTTGCAAAGAAGGCTACTGGGTAATGTGTGGATCTGATGATGCTACCATTGTACTTCAAGATCTTTAGCGTAAAACAAGCTCAAGACTCAATCTTTAATATGCTAAAAAAAGGTAAAATTGGCCTTTCTTGTCTCCGAATGATCAACTGAATGACAACAGAGTTCATTAGCCAATGGTAGTTGGACATCGGTGGGGAACTGAAAAGCATATTAGATGATGATCAAGTCACTTAACAGTCAGAAAGCGACGAACCTTTGGAAAATTTGCAGAGTACTGTTGGCAAACATATCTATTGATATATCTTGAGCACACTGGAATTGGAATGCAAGGGACAGATGTTGGAAGGGTGATAGGTACAATCACAAATTCAAATACTACTGTTTTAATAGAATATGATGTTCATAGAAATACTTGGAGTGGGAGGAGAATTAGATAATACTCTGGTATTATATAATCATAGATTACTCCACACACTACTTAACTCATTACATAAGGGCCTATATATAGATATATGAAGGTGACTCTTAGGCTACTCTCATGAATACAAAGTAATCTTTGGTTTTCTAAATGGCCCTTAGTTTTCCTAAGTTGACCCTTTGATTTAAGAGTTACATAACTCTTTGATTTCCATAATATATTAATGACTAGACTCTTGAACTTTCACTAATATTAATTTCAAATTAACTTCCAACAACAGACCGGGATTTAGAGGAGAGATTATTCAGTCCATGTAGGCCATGTTAGCAAACACACTTGATCTGTCCTTTAAAATTTTAATCGCTGAAGGCATTTAACAAAGCTCAGGCAGCTTAAAAAGGCAATATAAACTAATGTACTGAAGCAAATTCAAAATGGCAAAGCTGTATCACATACAATATTTGTGCCAACTATCAAACTATAGTTTGTGGCAATGGTTATCTCAGCATTCCTAGATAGTTTTAATACATAAAACGATCACAAAGAAAGAGTTCAACAGTGGTTTGTTGGTTCTAAAATCTGAGCATAGCTCAACTTTATACTAGAATTGTATTGTTCAACCATTCTTTCGCATGAAAGATACAGCCCGAATCCAGACATGGAGTAGTTTATCTCACCTCTTCCAAGATTCGTGCTACATCCTAAATGGATGTTGATTCAGGAGGACATCAAACCCCTCTCTTCTTCCCACCCCAAGAACCCAAAAAAAAAAAAAAAAAAGAAGAGAAAGAAAAAGAAGCTCTCTTCACCTTGTGCCAGAGTGTCCAAAAGCTAAGGCGATCTAAATATCTTGAAATGTAATCTAGCTCCCAACAAGAAATCCAATGATGGATAGAAGCCAGGCAGATGGAGTTAAGCCCAAACCATAAGAGAACTGCTATTAAAGTTGAAAAACTCTTCAACTTTTAATTTTTTAATATTTCAATTTATTATCTAAGATTTTCATATAAGGTTCCCTATTAACTTGTCATAGATAGGACAACATACACTCTGAACGGTAGAAAGTAAAGTGACTTGAACTCGTCTTCCAAGTTCTCATACATCGATACCTAAAATTAGGTATTCAATTTGCTGCCTCTTTTTACAAAGAAATTTCATAAAAACATTCGTTCTTTCTAAATGTCACGTTAGAAGACTCTATTTATCTATATGAAAAGGAGACAAGGGAACCAACCAAAAGTTAAATGGTACATCCTCCAGAACTAACATTAGAGAAAAAAAACT
>KE505499.1:0-29427 GCA_000441515.1 Elaeis oleifera
ATATATATATATGTGTGTGTGTGTGTGTCTCTCTCTCTCTCTCTCTCTCTACGTATGTATGTATGTATGTATGTATGTATGTAATGTAATGTATGTAATGTATGTATGTATGGATGTATGGATGGATGGATGTATGGATGTAATGTAATGTAATGTATGTAATTCAATTGGTATCAAGCCCAACAGAAATAAAACCAAGGGGAAATAAGCAAAGAGTCAGAAACAACACAAGCAAAGAGTCAGAAACAACACAATTTATATAAAAAAATATAGTTTATAATTTTTTGATTACAGAATTATATACAACAAAAATTGAATAGAGAAATCTCAAACAGAGGCAAAAACACAGGCTGATCACAAAACTCAATACCCGTCACATGGATTTGTGGTCTTTTGATTCTATAGACCAAAGAAAAAAAATTCACCACCTAAATAAAAAATCTCAAAAGGCAATAAAGAATAATGGCAAAAATTGATATGTTCAGCACATCACCCAGACTAAGACAAAACAATGACCACAAGCTGGAACTCCTGAAACTGAAAATAAAGGTAAGATATAACTGTTGCTTAAGCCGGACACGACCAAAAATTCGAATGCGACCACGATGTTGAAGAGCGGATTTTCCTCCTTCCAGCCAGCTCAATGTCCACTAATGCATGAAGCATGAAGAGGAGCATGATGAAGCCGGTCAGAATTTCTGATCCTGCTATATGTTCTCATGGCAACATGACTAAAACAGTTCTAAAATCTTTTGATGGTTCAGAGCAGAGTTTCACCCAAATCAATATCTTCACAGCAGAACATAAATAAGGACCAAGGGCTTTACCGTCCGCGCAATTGTCACCTTTTGCTTGCATAAGCTGCTAATGCATTAGCTTGTGCAGGTGAAAGAGCACTCAGGACAGGTTGCATTTGCTGGCCATAGACTGATATCAAGTGAGAATAGCCATGCCAACCTGCGCTTTAACTTCATCACTCTCGGCAGGAGATACTACAACTTGAGCAAAAATTTGGACCACATCTGGCACTAGCGGAAGAATCTGTTTAACCCAATAATGGATAAGTTTCTAAATTGCATGACAGGTTATCTAGTTCGGATGAAGTTTTAAAATCACAGGTACCTGGGCATTTGAAGATAAGAGCAGGTTATAAATGCAACCATAGACAGTTAATGACTCCTCACGATCTTCTTTAGTGGCAAAGCTTTCAAAATACTGGTAACACCTGAGAAACGAAAACGCATCAACAAGAAAGTTAACTGAAGGCTCAAAGCAACATTCACCAAGAGAAGCAGTATTTCAAGCAGAAAACTCAATGATTCCAACCTGGTTGAGAGGAATAGATTGGGGTTGCACCATTATCATCCTTGCAACTGCTCCAGCAGCATTATCTCTTACAGCATCATCTGGCTCTGACTCGCCAAATAATGTCCAAAGACTACGAAGTATATCTCCATAATATCTAGACCAGATGAAAGAAACATTCTCTGACAAACTGATAACATTAGGATGTGAAGGCATTTGTGTAAACAATGACTGCAGAGTATCACAATCTTGATGGAAATACACAACTTTGAAAATCCTAACCAGTTTTGAGCTATGGCAATTATAACTTTGGTGTCAAAAGGTGAAAATACAAAAGGGAAGAAATCCCCAGAACTTGTATACAAATAACTTTGTGAAGGATACTTTAGTGTGGGAGCACCTCCATTTTTACAGATCTCACCAACACAGAAAGCAGCATTCCTCCGATTGGTTGCCTCAGATGATGCTAGCTCTTTCAGTACTAAAGGCATTATTCTCTGATAATAATTTATGACCACGAAAGTAACCATAAACAATTCATGCAGATAAATGGAAAAAATGGCTAAGCATCTTATAAATGAATAGCAAGCTTCCTACATCAACATAAGCAGAAATTGGAGCACCCATTTCCTGAGCAACCTCAGCCAGACAAGCAACAACCATTGTTCGATCTTGGGGGGGTGTGGAACTTTCTGCAGTTATTTATAAATTCAGTCAATGTTCTAAAAGGAATATCAAGAGAGTTCTCGGTGTTGTTGGCAATGAAGAAATGATTTTATCAATTTACAGATAGATACTATGAGAGGCAGATAAGGAGAATAAGCAATGCTTTGCATAGAAATTAATAAAAACTTAACTGCAAATTTCATGAGGGATCAAATAACTTGGCAAAAATAGGTTCAAAATGGGATGCCATAGCCTTTGCAAAAGCAGGGAGGAGGTCTGATACTGCATCCATGAGCACTTCATCATGGTCAATATCACCTTCAGTATCAGTGTCAGACTCCACTTGTTGACAAGATGATTCCCCACGTAGAAGTGTCAGGGTTGCCTCAGCAAGCCTAGGTATATCTGAAATAAGATTATTCATTATTTCATGTTATTCGAACCAGTTTAACATTTTAAATAATCAACATATGATACCAATACAAAATTAAGCTCACAGGACTCTAATGCAGCATAACCACAGTCCTTCATGATGTCTGCTGTGCTCATGCATGCTTGAGCAACAACTTCCTTGTCATCATCCTCTGTCATGGTCTTGATACAGATATTCATCGTGGCATCTGCATATGTTTTAAAAGAGAGAAAGAAATGTCATAGGATACCGATGGAAAAGCCGGAAAACCGACATTGATGAAACTCCATATGGTAGTACAGTCAACTATAAAGCAATTTACCAAGAATTTCCTTTTGTTTTCTGAAACATCCTGCATGAAAAGAAAATAAGTTATCATCCTTGTTTCACAGTTCTATAAACCCTAGAAGTAAGAACAAAATGAAGGTGCCTTGTTTTGGGTCATGGATCGCCCACCGGAATGTGTTGGGTTCATCTTGAAAGATATGGATCATTAAAGCACCAAACACTACCACAGGAAACAATACAAGCCATAAAACGCACTCAGAAAATGCCAAATGAGTTTCTGTAAAACCTAACCACTCACGATTTACAGGATGGCATGTAATAATGACGTAAAGTGAGCATAAATTGCTCTCTAACTCTAATCTCTCCTTTTACTCTAAAGGGAGGCCAAAAACTAATGAAGGGTTTTATTTGGAAGACAAGGTATGAAAACTGTATACTTAGATCACAAAATTTCATCCATGATAATTTGTGCTTTTGGCTGGATTTCATCGAGAATTAATGCACAGCCTTTCATGTACCATCTGAACTGTTTCAGCTAACCAACATCTATCCAACCTTCTGAAAAGTGTCGCAAAATTGCAGTCATGCCTTCTCAAATAACTAACCCTCACCCCATCTCAAAGAAAAGGAAACAATAAAGAGAATATTTAAATGAAACATTCTTAAACAAGGTGTGGTACACCCGAGCCACTATGTGGATCAAATATATGGAAACACAGCAAGATTGCAATGTCCATGCTGCTGAAGACAGAAATTTAAATATCTAAAACCAGAATTTGCTACTCACAGTGTGTCCCGAAGGAATTGCCTGTGCAGCTGTCAAAACATCTGCAATAAATATAAAATCACAAAATAAGTATTACATCAGGAAAGACAATTAGGAAAGCAGATCAAGTATCCAATGACAACTGACAGTCATTGGTAAGAGTTCAAAGTAAGAGGATCTAACCAGAAGTAAAATATCATCTACAAACATTGATAATATGAGAACATCTTTATCCAAAAATGTCGATATGGTGGATGCTACCATAAATGGCATGTTCCGTCCACAATTTCAAGACAAAAGGACAACTAAAATATCAACACTAACAAGTCGATACTTGCTTCCAAGCACATGAGTATGTGAACACAATCAAACTGCATTCTTAACACATAAAGCCACAAGTAAACAGTTGTTTTAATGAAAAACTGCTCTGGAAAATGGCATGTAACATTTTCCTTTTTAACTTATAGAAAGTATTTCATCTGTCACCTCATATGATTGCAACTCTAAATATGTTCATCCAAATATAAGAAATGTTAAATACTGCCAATTCAAATGTCTCCAGTTGGAAAATGAGTAATACAATGTGCATGATAAGCAGCTAACAGACCACATGAATCAATGTGAGCACATGGAGCATGTGGTTAATTTCTTCTTCATGTCCCAATGGCTGATGAAATGCAATTCCCTTCATATCTGCTACGGTCCATGTTCTGGTATTTGTTTTACACAGATAATAAAACAAATTTATGCCTTAATAAAACAACTGCAAGAGAAAGAGGAAGCAAAAATATTAGATGATCTTGTCAATCAGCACGTTATTCAGAAGATTGCAAATAAGATCCAAGGAAGATAATTCTGCATTTCACAGCTAGGCAGTCACACAAGCCTGGTGAATTATCTCAAGACGGAAGATGGAGCAAAAAAGAAACTCTAGAAATGATTTATGATGACACCTAAGACCCTTTTTTAAATTTTTTTTTGAGGAATACCCAAAATTTGAACCCTGAAACTCCCAAAGCGCAAGCCCTTGGGGGTGAGGTACCAGCCAAAGGGATTAATAACAGAAAAGCTCCAGGAAATTATAGATCTTTCTAAGATAAGCTTAGAAAGACCACAAGTCTTAATTAACTCTAACAGTAGAAGAGTTAAAGGAAATATTAATTGCTCTTTGGGAAATCTTAGTGTTTAATGTTTATGTGACTGAGTAATTTTACTAGTGCATATACATTAAATTCTTTTACTGCCAGCTGATGATGTTGGGTAACAAATTTCTAAATGCCAGATGTTAATTTCATCCATTTGCACGTAAAATTTCTGGAGGACATAGGATGTAGAAAGAATACATGGAAGCATGAAAAACAAAAATTCAAATCTCATGGTAGTTGGTATGGGAGCATCCTTGTTTTCCTATGGAAAGGCATGCCCCACATATTATCTAATCCTGATGTTTGGGGCACTTGCAGGATTTAATGTTTGGGTTTCTGTGGATCACACAAGGTAAAGTGGGCATCAAACACTGAAAAAGCCCCCTACCCTATACGGGCATTAAAGCCTTGAATAAACCCCTGCCCCTGATTTAGCACTAGATCTATGGGTCAGATATGCGAGTGAGGGAAAGGAATCCTCACCCCTCTCCTTGCGAAGTGAAGGGCAGCCATGCACCATTGCTCTCTCTCTCTCTCTCTGTGTGTGTGTGTGTGTGTGTCTGTGTGTGTGTGTGTGCGGGCGCACGGTGTGTGCATGCACACGGAGTCATCAGTTCCCCTTGCAGCCTGAAGGTGGAAGGCAATGGGACGGCAGTCCCTTGTACTAAGAGGTACCTTCAAGCAAAGCGCCACATCGTAGGCTACTGTGCACCTCTAGTGCCTTCATTCTCTCTCTAACATGGCCACTACCACCACAAGCAATAGAAGCCCAACCTCCAGTTGTGTTTCCTCTTTTCCCTCTTCCTCCCTATTAGCCACTCATAGCATTGACAGCCTCACCGCGGAACCCAACCAACCAACAATAATATACTTCCTCCACCTTTCCTCCCTCTTTCAACCTCTCTTTATGATCCCTTGTTTTTCATTTATTAGCCAAGCTCCATTCCCTTGTATGTGCCATACCTAAGGGTTTCTCATGCCAAGAAAGTCAAGACCAAGCCTGAGAATTTCTTTTCAGACTGGACTGGCTCAAAGTGAAGAAACTAGGCAAAGCTGTGCTTGGGCCAAAAATCCTTGTCTTGACATCATGCTTCGACCTAACCCAACCTGACCAATGCTCAGGGCCACCTAGATTTTCACTTTACGCACTACTAATGTCATGTCGGGTCACAGTATCATAATGTGCCAATCCCAATGTTACATCAACCAGAATGTTTTGCAAAACTTTTTCATAATGCCTCATAGCACCAAAACTGCTTCTAGTACAAGTGCTTTGTGCCAGCGCACTAACCCCTAGAAACATGAAGATGAGTATATTGACATTACACTTTCAAATATTTACCAGTTATAGATGAATAAGTGGTCATTAGGGCACAAACAGCAACAACTTATATAAACATAATCTTGTTGATAGACCATTTATAAAGTCATTGAACCTAAAACTGAATCATATAGTGCTGCAAACCTTAGAGAATTTGAGCATTCCACCAATTCATCCACGTGAAACATACCAAATAACAACCACAAGAACATTGTCTAACTTGTAAGCAAAAGGTTTCTGATTTTCAAAGTTAAATATATATAATACTGCAGGACACAAAAGCAAAAACAATTCAACATCAGACGCAAGATCTTGGAATACTTGAGCACTAGCTTTATTGTGAATCAGTCACATAGAATTTAGGCCTAGACCTTATAATGTAAGAACAAGATCCAAATTCTGAACAGATGAAATGCAAGCAAAAGAGACCATCCATGGAACATAAAATATTAAAATCCCACAAGGATACACAATACACAACCAAGAAAACATATGTAATGTATCTTCAAAATGTACATAAGGTTCTTATTAAACATACTCATTCTTCAAGATCATCAAATTTCCTAAGACCATGTTATTTGCATAAGTAGAAAGGTACCTAATGAACGTAAGTACTAGAATACTTTAAAACAGAAAATGTATGGTAGTAACAACATTGGGAGATGCTTGCCGAAATGTTACCCACGTTTTAAAGCTATCACAGCCTGAAGCCTCACATCTTCATGGAAATATCCAGAGTGTCTAACTAAATCTTCATCGACTCCTCCAAATAGCTTATGCTGATTAAGGAACAAATAAACTTAATGCATGAATTAATTATAAGAAGTTTCCCAAATCAAGTGGATACGGTGCATAGTAATGCTTTGTATGAAGTGCAAACAAGCCAATAGCTTGGGTTGCCGCTGCCTTTTCATCCAAGATCCCTGTCCTTATGCTAATATTTCGAACTCTTGGCTCATCATTTGTATCATCATCTGAAGACACACCCCCAGAGCCATTGTCAATACTGTCAGCATCGTCAATGTCCACTGCAGACCCATCGTCCAGATTGCATGAAGAAAATACTAGAGGAACAACATGTGGTAGGTACTGTACCAAAGCACATGCAGCATTATGTTATCTCAAGGATAACTATATATTAAGAACATTTAGAGAAATGGCTACAAAGAAGAAATGTGTTACCTGTGTAAAACCATCATCTAATATTTCAGCAATATTGCTGAAGAATCCATGAGTGTATTCCCGGAGCTCAGTAAAGTCCAATGCAAAACCCTGAGAATATATAAATTATCAACCATCCACTGAAAGTTTATTAGAACCAATTTTTTTTTAAAAAAAAAATGTAAATGGCACTCACAGAAAGTGCAGCTTCAATGAAAGGAGGTAAAATTGGTTCCATTCTTGTACGTCCAACTGCCATTGCAATCATTCCAACTAATTCGGTTGCCCTAGCTCGTGAGCGCAAATCCTCATCATTTGTAAGAACCATAAAGCTTTTCATTAATTCAAGAACCTTCTCCGCATAAGGAATAAAAGCCTGCTCAGCTGCAGATGCTACTGAGCCTATTGCAGACTGCCAAAAAATAAAATAAAATAAAACTTTTGAAAAAGAAAAGCAAAGAAAATTGGAAAATTGGATTGAGATTTGTAACATCATTTATGGTTATAGAATAAACAGGAATATGGGATAACCATGCATGTTTCTTGCAGATTACGTGGACTGCTTTGGAGAGTTGTAATTAATCTTCCCATTAGAGGATCCAGATAAGGAAGAATTTCCTCACCCATGTCCTCACAAAATGCTGCTAGGGCATAGTATGACTTTTCCTGCAAAATAAAGAATATTTGATTATTATAGCAAAATAGCTTCTTTTTTTTTTTTTAAGTGATACCAAAATCATGCATTTTTGTTACCTTTACTTCATCTGATGGATCCTCTAGAGCATTTAGAATGCAGGGAAGTACACTGCCATAGTGAGACAAAATCTCAGGCTGCAAATGTTCTGCAAACTGGCCCAGTGCAAATGATGCTGCTCCTCTTACCATTTGTTCTTGGTCCTTCAAAGCTCCTAATACAATATTTAGAACATATTCCAACTTATCTTTTAACAACTCAAACAACCTTCAGAAACAACACCCAATGCTGTAACAGAAGCCTCCCTGTACTTGGGATCAATATGACAAAAGTTCATAGAAGCAAATTCAAGAACTGGTGGAAACACATGTTTTGGTATGTTTATAGCCATTGTATCAATGACTTCTGCAGCAGCTCTATCAGCTGCAAGATCAGAATCTTCTTCCCCAGAAGATGTTTCTGTAAGTAAAGGGCACATAACTTGCAGAATAGGTATGACCAGTTTGTGCTTTTTCAGAAAGGAAGCTTTGTACTTTGCAAGCCATGATATTATCTGAATTGCCTGAAATAGTCAAAAGGATGAACTTAGTCATTGTGGTATAACATATAAAAATCTGACAAAATAAGATGCATGACTTTTATGCTCCATCAAACCTGCTGCCGTATGTTTAATTCCAAACTCTGACGTGAGCAAACTTCAAGCGAAAATTGTGCAATAGATCTTACAGAATCCCCAAAAGTGGAGCAGGAGATTCAATGAGCTCATCGAAGATTTCGAAAGCAATAGAAGCAACATCTTCCTCACCATTAGCAATACATTGCCGTGAGATATTTAAAATACTAGGAATAAATTCTCGAAACAGCTTTACCTACAAAAGGAAGGCAGATGTGAAATCTGGTTGATATAAAAGTAGGTGAACATATTGAACTTGTATTCATAGTTGTGACAATCATGAAATTTGCATGCGCAGTCCCCAAAACTAATTAGAGGATACTATAGCAGCTAAAGAATTAGACACTAATTATTATATTAGCTTTGAATTAAACCTACCACCTGATGCATAAATCATCAAACAGCTCATTTTTTTGAATCTGAATATAAATCTCAACTACTTTAAATAGTAGCGAAAAATGTATATCAGTTACTCCTACATTCCTAGATAATTAGATTAAGACACCAAGAGTTTGATGGCATTCAATCTGAAACAAACAGAATCATCAACCCTTATCCATTAACTTAAGCTGTGTGGATTTTCATTAGCCAAGTAATATTAAACTTAAACAATGGAGACACAAAATTGTGCATTGGGCTAGAGACAAATATGCTGTTCCATTTAATAATACAGCAACAGGAAGAAAAGAGTTATTCGAGTGTTTGAAGGTAGTAGGCATTTAACAAACATCAGGGAAAGCAATAAGGTGATGAAGGCAACCAAGAGGAGAGAAAAAGGGAAGTGCACTTACCATCAGGAGCCAGAATCATAATAAAGATCTAGCCAACAAAGAAAAAGAAAAGATGCTTGCAACAAGAACAATCTGTCGAAGTATTATGTAATACAGATTACCAGATGGGGCTTGGCCAATGATTGGTACCTCCACTTTTCGGAGGTAGTGAGTTTGAGGGCTGGTCTGTAGGTATTTAAAGCATGCAAGGCTTGTGAAAGGCACAATGGCATCCATAAACATGATAAATAGGTACAGTTTAGTTGCACTCTGGCACAATAGATGCATAACATTTTCTAGCATGAAGTCTAAGGGATCGCTGCATGCCCAGTTTCACCATAGATGCCTATCCCATTAAATAATTTCAAACAGAAAGTGGATGCAAATGTTTTCTTGCCATTCCAATCTCTCCTTTTAAACCCTATGCACATGCAAGGCCCCCTCGAGGCATCTTCCTTGGTCCATAGTGTAAATTACGAACCTCCTTAGCTGATTTTGTCTTGCTTTATTCACCACAGACATTGTCATAAATAATCAACTAAGCTTTATGCTCTTAATTTACCAAGATCTATAAACAATGATTTTAAGTAAATTATTTAGCCGTACCTTTACATATTGTTTCTTTAAATATAAAAAGAAACATTCAAAAGATATTGTTTGTTAAGGTTTTTCAATATGCATATTTTTCATTCAAACTTACCAATTAGCTTAAGGATTTAAGAAAAAAAATGATAGTTTACAAGTTATTCCAATACCTATACCATTGACCAATCTCTGAAATGAATAAATACTCATTTCCAGCATCAAAATGGAGGGTCAAACTCATTGTTGGAATAATTCAACTCTCTGCCAGACTTTAAAACTGAGAACCAAAAACTTCATAAGTATCCCAGTATCTAACACGTATTCGACTTGGATACATATCTAACAAGGATTTCTGGATCTGGATGCCAGTGTCTAGGTAACAAAGTTGCAAAATAATAAAATAGTCTGACCATGGACTGAAAAGTGAACTTCTAAAACCAAGCCCAATAAGCCTGTTTGATACCACAGACAAACAAATGAAGATAGAGACAACAAATATAGCAGAACTTCTAATTCCATATTTTGAAAGTATTAGCATAACAAAGTTTAAACAACAAAACTGTCCCAGACCAGAGGACGCAGATGAAATCATGAAACAATGCCAGAAACATCAAAGTCAAGGGTTGTCTGCTCAGGCAGTTTACAGCCTATGCAAGGTATCAAAGTAAAGAATAAACAGTAGCAAAAGCAATAGACTAAGTCCAGTCCCAGAAATTTGCCATGATTGATGGCACAGATGTTGAAATAAGGGAAACGGGGGAGGTGAACTCCAGGAGAGATGATATAAAAATGATCAGCAACTCGATTAATAAAAGTGGACTGATAGAAAGTTAGGAAACATGAAGAAATCTAGATGTTTCAAACAAGCAAAGATTACTTTGGAGATATCTAAGAAGCTATATGGATGTTTCACAGGCTGGAAAATCCTTTGACATGAATAAATAGAAGGCCTCTGACTGTGCCAAGCAAGGCTCACCATCTCGGTACTGGTAAAATCCTATTGTGGTGCTGGTATGTGGTTCGATTCAATATGGTACACGCCATACCGGGTGGTGCAGGGTGGTACGACAAAGCTTAGTGCCAAGTCAATCAGAGTATTAGCTAACCCAATAAGGAAAAGCACATAAAGAAACTCAACTTTTCTACATGTTTGGCAAGTTGGCACCTTAAATCCATAAAATAAGTGAACAAGATAAAAAATGTCCTCTCATCTCTATAAGCACAACAAAGAACACCACAATCATGAGCTATTATGCTTAAATAACAATGAAAAGGAGATAGAGTGATATTAAATAATGTTACACAGAATACCACCTCACAGTACCACTGCCTACTGCAACACAATCCAAACCAAATTGTATATCTGTATATGCATCATCCATCTTCAAGAAGCATAGAATTAATGATGGAGAACTTTTTTAAAAGAAACATTTATAAAGAAATATAAGTGATTTTAGCAAATTGCTGACTTACTACATTGGCTCCATCATTGATAAACTCTATCAAAGACCCAACCGCCCTGATAGATAAAAAACAGAGTAAGAAACACTGCTTGCTAATAAGTTATTTCAAGCCTTGAAGAGAGAGAGAGAGAGAGAGACCAATGCATGCTATATTACATTAAAAGAATGAAACAATACATGTATGAAAATAAAATAAAATAAATTACGCACTTTAGAGCAGCAACTCTCACACGAGTGCTAGTCTCATCTTGTAAGCATTTAAGCAGAATAGGTTGTAAATCTGACAAATGAGATTGAAATGTAGGCCAATTGTTTCAGTTAGAGAGCTGAAAAGGATCAAAGCCACCTAGCATGGAACCAGAAGAGCAAAACAACAAACCATCAATGAATAATTAGAAGACTCAGAGATAAAGTGAAATGACAAACAATAATACCAAGTTATTAAATGAACATTCTAGATCATAAACTGATAAACACTAACTTTGACAGAAGAATTGGATGCAAAACATACAAATACAAATTCATTCTTCAGGGTAAATATGCATTTAGCATATAGGGTGCACAATAAAATCATAAGAATGCTCATGCCAGAAATGCAATATCAAGAAAATAAAGCAAAGCCATAAATTGATAGGAACTAGGGCATCTGAATAGTCTGGCACTCAAAAGGAAAAACTAGATCTGGTTAAACAGATGATAAACAAGTCCTGACAGCATAAAATTTATGCATAGAAATATATTCAAAGTTTCTAACAGTTTCCAAGCAACTGTTAAGAATCTTATCCATCAAGTCCAAACAATGCAGTTAAGTTTGTTAAAGGGAAGAGAGGAGGAGGACAGTATAGCACTGTCAATTTTTTTGCAGCTTAGATGATGGAATCAATCTTTGTTCTTTTTATGTTTTTCTATGGATCAGCCACTATGTTTACATGCTTCTGCTTTTTGACTTTTCCCCAAACTTGACCAAACCACTCAAATGATCTGCTGACTCAGGTGGTTCAAATGGTTGAACCACTCGAATCAACAGTTATAACAGGTTCTCACTGAACTTGCAGATCTAGACATTTGACCTGAATTAAAATAGTTACCTAGCAATGGGTTAAGCAGGTCAACCCACTTGTCTTTTAAAACACTATCCGAAACATACGATCATGGAGAAATAGTAACATATCTCCTGGCATATATTTAGATATTCTAGAAATCAATTTGGATGTTATTGTCACACTTTTATCTAAGGAATGAATCATCTTCAAGGCTTCTCATATGTCCTTTGAAATTTAAGAAACATCATGTTGGAGCTGATCCCCAGGGATGCATTACTTCACAACTACATTTCTGTTTGTGAATCATCACTCCACCATTCTTCAACCTTCACATCCATTTGGTGGAAGAGTAGAAAGGAAAGGTGCTTTTCCCTTGCACTCTTACTCTGGAAAATAAATACTCATGCCAATGGTACCAACTATTTAATAACATATATAATGGATGTGATGGATGCTCCTAAAATCTCAAACAAATTTTAGATTAATAGTGTAAAAGTTAAAAACTGTTCTTGGGATGACTCCACAATTTTTTAGATAAGAGAAGCATATCATACAAACTTTGCACAAAGATAACCACCGGAGAACATAGGAACATACATGGACATTCTAAGTCCTTAAAACACAATCTGGGTGAGTAGGCAAAAGATACTGTAAAACTAAAAATTGTAAGAATTGAGCAATGCCGCAAGCAGATTTCCATGGAAAACTTAGTTCTGGGATTTTCAACATTTGGTGTTTGGTTGCAACAAGATCCCATTTGTCATTACAAGACATCCACAGGAGAATGCATTTTTCACCAAGTGTTTAGTTAAAATTGGCATGTATAACATGTATAATTTGGGTAACTTCAGCAACACTATAATTGTCATTTTGAAGTTCATCATAGCTCAAAGAAAGATTGTTTTTAAGTCTAATATATATTTATATCTGCATTTAAAATTGTACCAGGGTATGTACTCCTAATATCTCGTAAATATCCATTAAGAACAGCATTTTCTCTTTTTTTAAAAAAAAAAAAGATCTTTCACTCTCGTTCCTACAACTCCATGCCAAAAGAGCAGCAATAACTGAAAAGAAATTTCTGGTCTCATCAAATGAAGTATATTAACCACTCAAAATGTTTACGATGACTGTTCATAAAGAAAATCCATTCATAAAAAGATTTTTCTCAATCAAAGGTTAAAAAAAAAAGATCTCTCATACAACTTCATGCCGGAAGAGCAGCGATAAAAGAAAGAAATTTCTGATATTATGGAATGAAAGATATCACCCAACTCAAAGGTTATAATCAGTATTCATAAAGAAACTAGAATTCTATGAGATTTTGCTAGATTCATGTTTGGAACTGAGGGAAAATCCACCATACTGTATGGTAAACAAGAGCTACATGCCTCTCCCAATGTAAGCCTAACCCCATATAGATCTAGAGAGAGAAAGAGAGGCAGCAAGTATTCATAGTGCTACCAGAGTCCATGATCATGGTGGGTTTGGATGCTGGAAAAGCAGCGACGGACATGGGAGAAATAAGGAAGATTGAAAAAAGTGGGCTTGATATAAGAAAGATCAGGTTGGAGGGTACTAGATGGTGAAGAAGGGGCTGATGTAAGAAAAGGAATGCATGGAAGTAAATTAGCAGAAGTTAAGAAGGAAACATGGGCCAGGGCCTCTCACTCAAAATGTGGGAACAAAAACATTTAAAAGTAGTGGAATTTTTTTTCCATGGAATCAGTTATTGCTGTCATGGTTTGATAACCCCAGCATGCCCATGGGAATAAAGTTTATCTAAACAGTTCCTTCTTTTGTCAAATTTCCTTTTTTAGAAAAATTAGGCTCCAAAGAACCTATTATTTCATCAATAATTCTTATACCAATGAAGCAACAAGAAAGATAAACTATGTACATTATAAAAATGTCATAACATATAACAACCTAGTTGGCACAATGAAAATTTGTAGATGCACTCACTTCTCTATGGTCTTCTTGCGCACTGTGGCTGCACTGGAAAAGAAAAGGTAATAAATCAGGCCACTCCCCAGCTGGGACGGCATACTTGGCAATGACACTCACAACATTGGCACTTGCTCGCCTCACTGGAGAACTGCAGGCAACAACAAATTCATTGATTAAACACTGACAAATGCATTATCTTTATCCAATCCTTATCCATTTTATGAGTTGCACTCAAGTGGCTTGAAAAGGAATTGAGAAGAACAAAGATGATAATAAGATAACAACAGTACACATAAAGTACAAAGCTGCCTGGAGAAACCAGAGTGATCCCAACCTATTTATTCTATCTTGATATAGAACAGCGAAAAGAAATCATAAACAGACAAAGTGCACACATATGATCATGGAGTATCATGTTGCATTCCACAATAACATACATAAACGAGATGCAGCGAGCTGTTTTAAAATATAATATGCACCTAATCATACATAATTGCAACCTTGAAACCACTCTGCTTCAAAAAATTATAGTAAGTGCTCAAGTAACTACACATCAACATAAACTAAGACGGAATTCAATGCAAGAACATTTAGTTATGGCCAAAAAAGTTAAGGCGCTAATAGAAGAGAAACATGGTGAAAAATGATGAATAAGTGACGAATTTCCAAATCTAATGATGCATAAGCAAGGTAACTGGGGCCCAATACCAAGGAATACTAGGATTTGACAAGTTCTCTTATGAGAGGAAGGATTAAAGCAGAATATGCAAAATCAGTGAAAAGGAATTTATTGAAAAGACGATAAGGCAGTTCCTAAACAAAGACTAGCCTGCTAAAGTAATGATTATGCCTATGGTTATGGTTATTGCAATTATGTCCAAGGAGGTGATTCCTTTGGGGTACGAATTAATGTGACAATTTTACTCCAGAAAATTCAACAATGGAGAAAGTTTGGGGTTCAGACTGTAAGAAGTTAGACTATGAACCATAAAGAAATTCCCCATAGCAAGAGAGAATCAAAAAGAAGTAACATATAGGAATAGGTACAATATAAGAAACATGTTCATAAGAGATAAATGTGAGCCCCTAAGCCAACCCACTTGATAACCTAGCTGGAACCTTTTAAGCATAAGAATGGAATCCAGATGAGCCAATTCTACATATTTCAGGCAATAAACTATCAGTTGCTTTTTCTGCGGATCATTATTGTTTGCCTCCATGTCTCCCAAAGTTAGTTACCCACTAAGCTATGTCTGGAAGGTTATCTGTAGTATCTTCCATCTCACAGACAGTATCTATCTTCATTCTAGGACGTGATGAATAAGAAGACTAAAGAAGCCAAGGTTTTACCATGAATAAGCTGATTTGACATCCAAACATGTCTTAAATGTTGTTTCTGACCTTTGATGATTTATTAAAATGGAGGCTCCTACATGGATTACAATGCCATCCATTCTGATATGCACATGACTGGCACATATTATGAGAATGCCTAACAGGTAAGGTGGCAATGGCATGGTGCTAGGTCGGCATGCCCTGGTGCGAGTGTGTGCCAGAGTATCCCAAGCACTGGCACAACACTAACACATAAGACTTCAATTGTCGGACCAAGATCTAGAGGCGAGTTAAATAGGAATGACACAAGAAGATGTCCTGTAAGGATTTATGTCCTCATCATTTCATATAGAGGATTCCCCTGCAGATTAGTCAAATTTCGTTCCTCTCCTTTTTGTTAAAAAAGTTTGAAAAAAGAAAGGGAAAAAATACCCTGTTCACTTTTGGGTGTTGCATAAATATTAATTAATATGATAGCATCTTCCACATCTTCATTTAAATCCATCAACAACTCTGGAATTTAGGTTTGCATAACCGTTTTGAAGATAATCAAAGTTTTGCTAGAAAGTTGGAAGCAAGCAAGATCCTTCTCGTTGACAATTAAGTCGGACGCTTGCATCAAATTTTATCAATAAGATGACATCAAATTTGACTAGATTAGAAAATTTGCATTTAAATCTCAATCATAATGTCTCGACCAATCCTTGCCATCTAAAACTACAGAGTCCAAGAAACTTTTGGCTGCAACAAATCGATAAAACGAGATCATGAACGTCTTGTGACAAAGCAAGCAAGCTCGCCTAAAAAAAATGAGAAGAAATCCTCGCTACCATTTTCAGGAAAAGGTTATACATTTATACATCTCCTTTTCAATGTTGTTTCAAAAACAACAGACAAAAGGACATCCTTTTCTTTAATTTCTTCGTTTGTTAGTATCAACAACAGGAAAAAAGAGTCACATCTTGATAAAACCGTTACCAAGAAAGTGAAAATCTTTGTTCCCATAAACCGAATCAAGAATCTCCCAAGAACCTGGTGATTTAAGAATCAAGAAGTGGAGAAAGAATTCAAGAAAGAAAGAAGGGATCGGAGGAGAGAAGGGGTGAGGGGGACCTGGGGTCGACGGTGATGCTCTCAATGAGGGCGGACTTGACGGAGTGCTTGACGTGGGGCGGGAGCTTAGCCCAATGGCCGGTGATCTTCTTGCGGAGGAGGACGGCGGAGAGCTGGCGGACGTTGGGGGTCTTGGCGGTGCGGAGGTGGTGGACGAGGGCCGGCACCACCTGCGGGTCCTTCGCCAGCCGCTTTATCTGCTCCTCCGCCTGCCGCCGGGCGTCGTTGTCCGGCATCAAGAATTGGATCAGCAGCAGCTCCAGCGACTGCGCCATCGCGCTCTGTTTCTCTCTCACGAGTGTCGGCCGAAACAAAAAAGAGAGAAAGAAACCCTATACCCCTGCCGCCTCGCCTGCTCGGCTACGCGGGTGCGTACTTATATAGGTACTCCTCCGACAGCGGGCCGGTTTTTCTGGATCAGAAAGAGGGTTCAAGTGGACCGGTTTGCCTTGGTTTTACTGGCATAGCAGAAGAAGACCAGCGTCATGGATGGCTTGGTGGGCCGTGATCTGGCTTGGGTCGTGGACTCATGGTCACGATCACGTGATATTTAAGAGGAAGATCTATGTGGCCAGGCTATAGGACTTGATGTAGTTGGGTCAACGAATTCTGACTTGAAAGAGCTTGGACAATGAAGGGAAAATATTGGGTTCTTTTTGTCGACCTTGTCACATGTATACTTCCGATGAAATGCATTGCAAGATTAAAAAAATAATAATAATTTAACAAGAGAGAAAGGGGTGGGGGGGGTGGGGGTAGAGAGGAAGGGAGGGAGGGAGGAGACGGAGGAGTTTAGGCTGTTTAGGATATGCTTTTGACAATAATGAAAAAAAGAAGAAAGAAATGGGTGGTAGCAAGAGTTCTTGAAAGTTGCATGGATGGACTTGTTAAATTTTCATGCTTGGGTTGGGCTATTCAGTTGGGCCCAGCCCAATTTCAAAATCAACAAACATAAGTATGGTTGACAGGGCCCAAGAAGGATGCGGGGATGAGAGTGATAAGATAGCGAGTATAGCGAAATCTTTGTACATCGCCCGCAGTGTAGAAAATCTGACGTCGAGTGCACCGTCTCATCCAATTAGGCCATGTAACCATCACTTTCTAATGCGCATTTAATGTCCGTGGTTCTATCTTTTCGTTTAAAATTTTAAATGACGAAAATATCTCTCTTCTTTTGAAAAATTATGACATCCTACACCGATATTATGACATCCAACATTTAAATTATGGCTTCCTACACGATATGTCATAATTTTTTTACAAGATATCATAAAGTGGGAAGAGCATTTTCGTCATTGATAAATTTATGAAATTTTTAAATGACGAAAATATTCCTACCAAAATTATGACATCCGATAGAAAATTATGATATCCTATGCAGAAAGTCATAATTTTGATGTAGAATATCTTAATATCGGTACAAGATATCATAATTTTTTAAAAGGAGATGGGTATTTTCGTCATTCAAAATTTCAAACGAAAAAATAAAACTGCGGGTATTAAATGTACGTTGAAAAGCAGTAGCTACATGATTCAATCGAACGGGATAATGCGCTCTCTACGTCGAATTTTCTACACCATGAGTAGTGTACAATGAATTTGGGATCCCGGGTTTTCGGCTAGACCTCACCCCCACAAGTAGTAGGGGCCTAAGCACAATATGATATGAAGGTTCAACGCAACATAATGTATAAAATGTAACTTAATTCCTGACTTTTTAACTTCCATAATAACTCTAAGTAGATTACTTTTGAGAATTTTAAACAATGCCAGATCCTGTTACTAGACTAAAAGCATAGTAAATTTTTCAAATTTCAATTCCTATAATAACTCTAATTAGATTTTTTTAAAAAAAGGTCCTATAGAAACGGATTATGATATTGTTGTACCATGAGGAGTCCAAGAGAGATTCTCCCTGACTTGGGATTTCCATAATTCCACCAAAATCCAATTTATATAGATTTATTAGTCATAGTCAAATGTGAACTAACCTACATTAAGAAGATAATGTTAAATTAATCTAAAATAATTCTAAAAAATATATTAGTATATAATTCGTGATTTAAAAAAAACCTATATTAAACTTTAGTAGTATTAACATGCTTTACACGTGCATTTTGACTATTAAGAAGAAACGAAACTATAGGAGTTTAGGTTAGGCCAGAGATGGTTATGGATTATGTTGTAGATTTGATGCACACGGTCCTCCTGCCGCACTTCAATACGGCCCGTGAAAAGCCCAGTTCAGACTATGATGAGACGAGCTCGTGAGGCCCATTTCAGGGTTTGGCCCTCTGATGATCCTGTCCATTTATTCTTATGATAACGCTTGTTTTGTTGGATTTATTTAGAAAATACTAAATTATTCCATGATAATTCTTAATTTGCATGTCTAGAAATGCCATTTAAATTTAGAAAAAATACTAAATTTTGTTGCTATTCAAAATGCGAATATAAAATAATGTACCAATATTCATGCCAATGTCATCCGTGGGCCAAATTGAAAGAGTCCAAACAAACAAGTTCCAGATCACTATTTTTGGAACAATGGTCATGGACAAAGCATTGTACTGCAAATGATAAGGATATTTTCCCCTTCTCATAAATTTGGATGTTTTTGTCATCCTATCTATTTCCACTTCTTCTCTTGAACTTTTGCTTGAGAGGTGCTGTTGCTGGACCATTAAGATAATTAGTTTACTTCCATTAGTCCCCTAAATGATACTATTACTTGTTTATCTTTGTATTCTGAAAGCCACGCATCTACATCACTTTAAACCTAATTATAACCATATTATGCTATTGCTTTCCTTTTTAAAATCGCAAAATGATATGATTTATATATTAAATTTAACACTGTTTTTGCTTCTAAATCTCCGCACTATAAAATCCGGCATATGGCGTATCTCCAAGCCAACATCACAGATTGTTGGTTGGAGAGATGAACAATCAAGACGCGGTATGGTCTCCTCATTGTCCATTATTCGGAACCAAATGTTAATAAAACAATATATTATTTCATTTATTATCATGGTACAAGGCCAGAGAATTAAAAAGATTTGCTAGATTTAAGATTTGGAAGAGAGAGAGAACCAATTCCATGATTAGTTTGGTGCCCTTCTTTTTAAGTGCACAGTTGGTTAGGTATAGATTTTTTTAAGAGACTTTGTTTCACCATGGCGATGGGGCTCCAGTTTTGCTTTAGCCATGCTCATGTTTTCTGTATGCTCGACAAAAAAAATTACAAGCTTATCTGTCTATTAGTCTTGTCTCCTCAAATTACTCATATATGATTAAAACAATACTGAAATTTTTTTAAAAAAATATTAGCAAGAATATACTATTATATTGGGACATGAATATGGTAAGAGAGGACGTTATTGGATATACAAAATCAGAAGCATGTCATGCCAATTTTTTTTCTACCGTTAAAAATATTCAAACCATAGTTAAACTTAATCATAGGCATAGTTATTAAATCCGATCCAAGTTTTAACCCGAATAAGCCATCAGATCCGTGGGTCAGCAATCCAATCGTCGGATCAATAGTTGAACCGATAGGTTGAATGGAGGAGGAGGGAGGAGGAGGCCGAGCGGAAAGAAGGAGGCGAAGGGTGGAGGTTGCGGATGGAGGAGGAGGAGGAGGCAGAGGGAGGTTTCGGACAGTGGAGGAGTAGGAGGGGGACGAGGTCGAGCGGAGGAGGAGGAGGAGGAGAAAGTCGGAGGTCACAGATGGAGAAGGAGGAGGAGGCGGAGGGATCAATGTCGAGCCCTATTCACTGAAGATTGAAAAAAAAAAAGATTAGCGACGGTTACTCACCGGAAAAGGAGGTTCTGATTGTCCTTGTTGGCTCGTTCTCAGTCTCCGTCATCGTCAGTTGCTCGGTCCTCCTTTGCTGGCGTCGTCACCGTTGCCGACTTGGTCATCAAAGAAGGAGAAGGTGGGGCCATCTATAACTTGGGAAGTTGAAGGGAGTCAAGACAATAGATAAACAGTAAAATTCTAAATCACCCAGAGCTCAATCAGGTTACGTCGAATCAAGTAGTTCGTGGTCCAATCAGTCAATTCATATGGATTTGATTGGATTTTAAGTATAAACGGTTCAATGAGGTAACCGATCCGATCCTATAGTCAGATCATCGGATTTTCGGTCCAACCGATAGGGTTGGATTGGGTTTAATAACTATGATTATAGGTATACTTGTGTATCTTTGCTATTCTGAATGGCCAATCTTCAGTTGGCGTATACCTCACTTCAATCATCATTTATGTGTTTACAGCCGTAAATTCCATGTACAATATTTGTTTCCTTTGTTTCCTTTCTATGATTTGTGGTTATTCTAGTCATTACACATGACAAATCAAATTAGTTGTTTCCAACAATGTATCTATTTTTTTATCATATATAATTGGATTCAGACAGTATGTTTCGCAAGAAAGAATGGTTCCTCTTCTTTTATAATGTTATCCATTGGCTTGCAAACTATCCGCTTCAAGATCCACGTAGTAGATAAAAGGCAAAAAATTAGAGTACTTTGGAATCTTTACAATGTGTAATCCCACTATTGGTGTTTGAAAAAAAATAATAATAATAAGAAAGATGAATCATCTTTCAAAGATACAATCTCCACCATTTATGTTGGGTTAGGTTGGTTGTTTTCCGCCTTTCAATTGCTTTTCAAATATTTTGGGCCGATCAAGAATAATAATAACTAAAGATGTTGTAAGATTCAATTACGTTCATTTCTAAAAGTGATGGATATAATCATATAAAATATATATCAGTTGTTGACATAATCAGGATATCATGTCTTGTAAATAACTTCTCGATCCTCCTCCTCCTGTTTCATCTTAATTGTTGAATATCATTTAGAAGGTTCCTCCCCTTTGATTATTTTTCATGTTGCCCCCACTAGCATACGATACACATGCGTGTTTATCTTCACCAATATTACAAAAGTGCCTATGCATAGCCTTTGCATGTCTATATTTATGTTATGCTTTCTATGCCAAATTAAATAGAGATGCAAAAATAAGTTGATTAAACAATATTACGGTGGTCAAAACATGATTACCTAATATGCTATCAACAATCATGATATGTAATTTTCTTATATGGAAAAGAAGAATACTATTTAAATCTTTTAGATAATAGTTTTGACTAAGACAAAGTTCCATGCTCGCACAATGCTCCATCTGCATGGGACAAGATCCCATATTTGATGCCGACAAATCATGTTAGTCTTGCACGTAAATGGTAGTATTCATCGCATACATATTCCATCTCAATATATAAGGAGATGAGCTTGATGTTTTTCTTAAAAAAAAAAAAAAAGAAAACTGAATTTATGGTGAATTTAGCTATAAATGGCAATTACATAGAATGTGACTTGTGAGGAATGCATCTCAATTGCTCAAGATAAACCCCATTTGCTTGCATACCAATATCTTACTATTCCAATTTTTTTTAAAAAAATGTATTCTCAAATAAAATAGGCCTCTTTTATTGCACATACTCACTCTTCCACACATGAATGTTTTGATTAATCACATATATTCCATGTGCAAGATATCAGTTTTATATAACCGAAACTTTGAAAGGGAGCGGTCGGCAAAACTTTGAAATGTCATCATACATGTTTTACGAAGACTTGTATAATAATTAGTTTTTAACATGTATAAACGCATGAGAGCGTTGCAGGTCTGTCGCTTTCCCATCAACATAGTTTACTAACCAAATATGGAAGGTCCCAAAGCCTAGCATCCTACAAGTTGTTGTGTTTCAGCCTTCTACAACACGAGTATCTATCTTATAACATAACACAAACTTTCCATATCCGTCCCCGTAACACATTCATCTCTTCCCACTTCCGGTGGACCTGCTTTACATTCGATTGAAACGCTAATGTTCCCAATAACTTCTTTCCCCTTTGGCCATCATATCACTTTAATGAACTTTAATAGGTACCAAGTTACGGAGATGATGATCATTCCACTATATCATTTAATCTAACCCAAAATCCAAATCTCCAATTATTCTCGTTATATAAAAATATTCAAGCGTGGCTGTTCCCAACTCCCACCCATTTCAAAAAATTGTTGCATATCAACGGCAATAATTTCCTGAAGGAGACCTAGAGTAAAAATATATCTACTACCTACTTATAGTTGACACGTAAACAAGACATATAATATCATAAGAAAAATCGATACGGCCCCGAAATGGTCGCATCTACCCAATAATAGCAACATTAATCCGCCATCCACTTAATTCTATAACAACAAAATCAAAAGTCCAAACTTAGGCGCGTTCCACAATTTTTTCAATATTACCGTTAATAGCGCCCCTAACCTTTCCACCATACCAATTCCAGCCATTTTGGCACGGGAGAGCTGGTGCGGTATAGTTCCTTTTTGGGACACTGGTTGGGCCGCGAAGGGATTTCAGGTCAATAGTTTGGTTGGTGCCGAGGTGGTGTACACTGTAATACCAACGCTGTGTGGGTCCCGGCAGCACGACGCGGTGACCGCGGGACCGCAGGGGACGCGAGGGCAATTTCGGAAACTGGCGAAAACGGAAGGGAGATGGAGCGGTCAGGCGGAATCCGTCAACGAAATGACGGCAGGCGGCAAGCGAACGAGACATCCGTCTTTGTGCTCCCCGTCGCGTCGCGATGATACCAGGGAGGCAACCGTTGGACCCCGAGGGCATATTCGGCATTTCAAATATGAAGAGCTCCTCTTAAAATAATATTTATTTGTCACCCTCCCGCATCCTCCAGATCCTCTGCAACATTCCCTAGGCTAAGGCGAAAGTAAACCATCGCAAAGCAAAAGTCCGGCTCTCTCTCTCTGCTTCTTTTTCGTGGCGTTCTATTTTTTTTTTTTTCGTAAGATTTATCTTTTTCCATCACTTAATCTTCTGGTATAGTTCTCTGGCCCCCTGGTTTGGTTTGATTTCTTGCTCTTTTTAGGAGGTCAGAGAGCGAGCGAGGGAGTTGCCGTAGAGGGATCTGGAGAAATGCAAGTTCCGGTTGGGGGGATTAGGGCTCGAGAGCGGCGGCGGGGAATGCGGCGCTTGTGCGCGGAGGCGACGCCAGCGCCACCACCAGAGGAGGAGGAGAAGGAGGCGGGGAGGAGGAGGAGGACGAGGGAGGCGAGAAGCCGTCGCCGGCGGCGCCGCTGGTAGCGGTGACGTCCGTGGCCGTAGTGCATCACCACCACCACCAGCCGAGGAGCAGATCGCAGGGTGGGGGCGGCGGGTGACGCCGACCACTGGCGGAGTGGAGGAGGAGGCGGCGGTGGAGAAGGTGCTGCTAAACGGGGACCTCTACAGGGGAGAGTTCGTCGGGAACCTGCCGCACGGGAAGGGAAGTACCTGTGGGTGGACGGGTGCATGTACGAGGGGAGTGGCGGCGGGGAAGGCCGCTGGGAAAGGGAAGTTCTCGTGGCCGTCGGGGCGACGTTCGAAGGGGAGTTCCGGTCCGGCCGGATGGAGGGCTTCGGGACGTTCACCGGCTCGGAGGGCGACACGTACCGGGGTCGTGGATCGCGGACCGGAAGCACGGGTATGGCAGCAAGCTGTACACGAATGGGGACTACTACGAGGGGATGTGGCGGCGGAACCTCCAAGAGGGGCACGGCCGGTACGTGTGGCGGAACGGGAACCAGTATATCGGGGAGTGGCGGAACGGTGTCATCTCCGGCAGCGGGGTCCTCATCTGGGCCAACGGCAACCGCTACGACGGCCAGTGGGAGAACGGCGTTCCCAAGGGGAACGGCGTTTACACCTGGCCCGACGGCAGCTGCTACGTTGGCAGCTGGAGCAAAGGGGAGCCAAAGACCCTCAATGGCACCTTCTACCCGGCCGCCCTCGCCGGCGGACCGAAGGAGATCGCCGGCGGGAGGAGGAGCCCCTTTTCGCCGCTGGATGATGCATTGCTGCTGCCGCAGCTGTTCCCGACTTCGAGGAAGAGGTCGTCGGTGGACGGAGCGCCGGGGAGGCGAGCGCGGCCGCCGCCGCCGAGAAGAACTTCCCCAGGATCTGCATCTGGGAGTCGGACGGTGAGGCCGGGGACATCACATGCGACATCATCGACACCCTCGAGGCGTCGATGCTGTATAGGGAAGGGACTTCCTTCGACTCGAGCGGGGGGGCATCGGAGCCAGGCAGCGGCGCCGGAGCCCGTGCTGCTTGACCGTCGGGAGGTGAAGAAGCCCGGGCAGACGATATCCAAAGGCCACAAGAACTATGATCTCATGTTAAACCTTCAACTGGGAATCAGGTGGATGGCGCAATGTCTCTTTTTCCCTATAGTGCCCACCAGGCATTTGTAATAATTGGATTGAGGAAGGGTTTCTTGTAGTTAACTGATTTTGGGTTTCAGGTACTCTGTTGGGAAGCCAGCTTCGACTCAGATGAGAGAGCTTAGACAAGCGGATTTCGATCCAAGGGAGAAGTTCTGGACCAGGTTTCCCCCTGAGGGATCCAAGATTACTCCACCCCACCAATCTGTTGAGTTTCGATGGAAGGATTATTGTCCCATGGTCTTCAGGTAGCTTTACCTCCATCCATGATATGAAGGCAATTTGATAGGTGCAATGTGTATAAGACATTAAATGTGTCTAATTGAGTTTTTGTCGTTTCATTTGGTTTGGGCTTGGTGTATGGAATGATGGGTTTTACTGGCTTCCAGACACTTGAGAAATTGTTTTCTGTGGATCCGGCGGATTATATGCTGGCTATCTGTGGTGATGATGCATTGCGGGAACTATCTTCACCTGGGAAGAGTGGCAGTTTCTTCTATCTGACCCAGGATGACAGATTCATGATCAAGACAGTGAAAAAATCTGAAGTAAAGGTTAGATGATTGATTTTCATTCTGTATGTTTCTTTTAAGCATATCTATATTCATATTCACATTTCTTAAGTGCTTTTAATCAACTTGAAATAGGTTTACCTTTTGGTTAGGTTTTCCCGTGTCAAGTTACTATTGAAGCCCTTAATTAGGAAGATTGATAAATAATGATTCATGGGGCAGATCCCCATTAGTTGGGATAAGGCTCATTGGCTATGGTTGCCACCATTAGTATTGATGCAATTAGTGAAATGGGTATGCTTTGCCTTACCTATATGAGCAATATAACTTTGGATGTACCTTAGTAATATGGTATTGCAATCTCTCCGTGGAAACAAGCTCCATTATTTCCTCAGTGCTTGATGCTCCAAATCCTATTAACTCTACAGGTTAGAGCCTTTTATTTTGCTTACATGCTTTCAATTGAGATGCAATCAATGAATTTGGATTGCTTCTTTTTTAAATGTGTACAACAGATTTTGAGATCAACTTGCAAAATGTGAGGATGCATGTTTCTTGCAAATGAACATCTGGAGTTTGAAATTTGTTTCATTATATCTGGTTGAGTTTATCTTGACTGACATGTGGATTAGAATTGAATTAGAATTCGGTTGCTGTGTCCTTCATTTCCTTTATATTTCATGTACAGGTGCTTATTAGGATGTTGGCGAGTTATTACCAACACGTTCGTCATTATGAGAACTCACTAGTCACAAAGTTCTATGGTGTGCACTGTGTAAAGCCAATAGGTGGGCAGAAGGTATGTAGATGTTGAACAGAAATTTATAGACTTTATTACATCAGCTGTTCTTAAAACTTTTCTGTATTAGTTGATTGTTACATGCATTGGTTGTTCTCTGCTCTTACAATGCTTGCATGTGGCTGGAAAACAGGTTCGTTTCATTGTAATGGGCAACCTTTTCTGCTCAGAGTATCGAATACATAGGAGGTTTGACCTAAAAGGTTCATCTCATGGTCGAACAACTGACAAGGCTGAGGCAGAGATTGATGAGACAACTACCCTCAAGGACCTTGACCTCAATTTTGTATTTCGCCTGCAAAGATCTTGGTTTAGAGAATTCTTTGAGTAAGTACACTTTTCTAATTTTAGAATGCTTTGACTGTATTAATCTGGGCCGTACGTTTGTTGTCTATTGTCTGATAATATCTTTGCATCTTCAGACAAATTAAGCGGGACTGTGAATTCTTGGAATCTGAGAGGATTATGGATTATAGTCTCTTGGTGGGAGTTCACTTTCGGGATGATGTTTCAGCTTCTAAAATCTGTCTGTCTCCATTTGGTGCTTCTCCAGGTAAGTTGATGGCTTTGGCAACCTTGTCCTTGAGACAAAGGGGCTGATTGGAGATCCTGGTTTGATCTAATACAAATTACATTGCTTTTGATCAGAATTTCTGGCAAGAGGGAATCATTTCAAGGTGGAGAGGGATTGTCCGAGTTATGCTTCTCTGCATCAGGCTGTCAGGATATGGATCGGATTCTGGATGGCTGGTATGTCTCTGATTAATTTCAATATTCTGATTTAAATTTAATAGAGTTTTTGGGTCCGTGGTTTTGTAAGCAATAACCAATTCAATGTCAAGCTGTATGCAGTATTAAAGGGAAACAACCACTTGATTTTATTATTTTAGACATCTTACAGCTACATTCTTCTTAGCATGATGATAAGGACACTGAGATAACACTTTAGTTGTTCTAATCCATCTTACTTTGCTTGCACCGGCTTATTTCTAAAGGGAAATGTAGTGGAGTAATTTTAGGAGTCATAAAGGCAGTTGTTTATGCAAATCTTTTGCTTGTGGGATTTTGGTTTGTAACGGTCAAGATTGTTGTCGCTGTCTTGAAAAGCTGGATGATTTCATGCTTTGTCATGTTCCATAAACTACACTAGCTGGAATCTGTTGTTAATCTCCCCTTTAAACTTAATTTGCTATCGACTAGCAATCATAAACAGTCTATTCCTATGAAAAGATTTAATGGATCCAGCAAAGCACTACTAAATTGTGGCCTCCTTGCTGCCTCATAGGTCCCACATCTCCATTTTAAGTGAAATAATGCGGTTTCTCATCATGATGTTAACTTCATTGCCCTCTGCTTGGCTAACATAAGATGAGTGTGGCATCATTGGGCCCTAGCTGTTTGCTCCAACTGTGTACAAAGGAGATAATATGATTTCTTAATTATTTTCAGTACAATGATCACTGATCATATTTAATACAAGCCAAATTCTCGTGTTTCAGACGTTCTAATTTAAAATTGCATCCATTTGTATGTGATGTTTCAAAATGACTTCTCCTCGATCAGGAAGTCATTGATTCGGCTGGGCTCAAACATGCCAGCAAGAGCAGAGCACGTGTTGAGGAGCGAGTCTGAGTCATTTCCTCTGATTGGAGGAGGGTTGTCCACACCTGCCCAAAGTGGTGAAACCTATGATGTGATCCTCTACTTTGGGATTATTGACATCCTCCAGGACTACGATATCACTAAGAAGCTGGAGCATGCCTACAAGTCATTGCAGGCCGATCCCAATTCCATCTCAGCAGTGGATCCGAAGCTCTATTCCAGAAGGTTCCAAGATTTCATAAGCAAAATCTTTGTGAAGGACGAGTAATGCAAGGGAAAAAAAAGAACAGACCTAGGACAAATTTGAGCACAAACAGTAGAAATGTTCAGGGAAATAAGAAGTCAACCATGGTGGGACTGCTGCGACTGGAGGGATTTGCAGCTATCCGCAGTTGATATTTATATGTGGCTCCATGGTACAAAGGTGAGAGGTGTAAATGCTGATCGATTAGGGGCATGTTTTGCTCCTGGAGACTGGAGAAGCGATTACAGGATTGCTGCTAATGGCGGGTGAGGCTGAATTTTGAAGCTCAGCCATGGGGAAGATTTGTACATGCAATTTGGGAGGAGAATTGAATTGCAGTATTTTTTTTTTTTGCCCTTCCTACTGCTTCGTTTCTTCTCACTTTTTTTTTTTTCCCAATCCTAAGATCGGAGGAATAGAATTTTGTTCCTTAAAGAAGGATTCTTAAGTTGTTGGTTATGTAATAAGAAATGTACATACAGACAATGATCATGAGGATGGCTGAATTAGATTTAAATTACCCCCACTTGCTCGTGGCCCCTCCCCTTGCTCTCATCTCTTTTGTGGTATCGTTTTCTCCTTTTCCAGTATTTATTGGTTTAGGGCAGCGAGCAGGACCGAGCTTTTGCAGAGGAAGGCAGAGAAGCTTACTGCTAGGGGTACCCCGTATAGCTTGTGAGAGAGGTGGGGGGTGTTGGGAGTGGGGAAAAGCAGTGGGGAGGAAGGCATCAAAAGGAGAGAAAAGCGCAACAGCGAAGATGCGGGAGCTGATCCGATCTGCTCTCTCTTATATCCAGTCCCCTCCTTGCCCTCTCTTTTTTCTACCTTGCTTTGTCCCAAGCTCAGTCTTAATTCTTTTCTCTGTAGCCTAGCCTTTTGCTTTCTCTATTTCGAGAGCAGAACGGGCCAGCCTTGGGTTTGACCGGCTGGGACCCAGATGAGATCCCACGTGGCTCAAGAGTTTGCTGGCTTGTTCCAGGGGACAAGGAAAGAAGAAAGGAGGGACGGTGGATATGGAAACCATGGAGAGGAGAAGATTAAGGGTGTCTAATTAGGATGTCATTTGGAATTTGGCAAAGGGAAGCCGTGAGTGGGGCTCGCATCGGCCATTGTGCTTCCCTCTTCCTCCATCTCTCTTTCTCTCCCCACCCCTCTCATGAGGTCAAGTCCGCGTCAGGTTTTCACCCTTTCCGTACTATTCTCTTTCCACTTTTTCCTCTCTTGTATTTGTAAACTGGTTTTTTATTACCAAGTCTTCCGGGTTTAAAACGA